>JARYGA010007476.1:0-37325 GCA_030545235.1 Helianthus tuberosus
AAGATCTCGTCCTAAATCTTGTACTTCCTTAATCTACACGCACTCCTACACCTTTCTATCTTTTGAATCTTAACTTTTAACCATGAAATCATCAAGATTCAAGATGTTCTAGGATGACGTCATCATGTGTTCTTGAAGAACTTCATGTTTTGGCCTCAATCCACCAGGAACAACTTGGATCTAACCGATTTCCACATAAACAAACAAAGATCTTTCATAGATCTAAACATATTCACAATGAAAAGGAGTGAAAGATGGTTTTCAACTTTCTTTCAACTCTTTTACACTCAATGCACTAAAAACCGATAGGATCGGAACTTGTGCCGGCTTACTACTCATTACTGTGGTTGTGTTGGTTCACGATCCGTATTCTATCTACGAGATTATCGATTCCAGGTTAACTAAGAACAATCGTCCTGAACCGGTGGACTGACCGAACTTGGGTGGTTCCTGTTCGATCAGGTCACTAGGGCTTAGGATGGAGTTCTGTTGGTTAGCACGATATCAACACATCTCGATAAAACGACAAACTATCAAAACAACCAAGTGTAAGACGAACAGGTCCACCAGGACGGAGTGCCGTCCGAACGGACTGCTGTCCGAACGGATAGCAACCCGGACGACCGGCCACCCGAATGACTTGCACCTTGGTCCCACACTTAACCATTCTTGTCAACACTTGGAGTCTGAATGTTGAACGAATTGCTGTCCGATCGGACTACCATCCGATCGAACTGCCATCCGAATCATGAGACATTTGAACTTCAACACTTAAACAATTTTCAACATGTTCAGTAATAGGGTTGCCACCCAGTCGAATGGACATCCGACCGAGTGACCGCCCTGCTGTGAACTTGTTCTCACTGAAGTGCCCAACCGAACGGGTTGCCGTCCGATCGAACGACCGTCCGATTGACCAGCCTAAAAGGTAGAGATACTTCAATGTTTTCGAAATGCTACAATGAAAACTTCAAAAGTCAAGCCATCATACACAAACACATCCTTCCCAAAGGAAGAAACAATCCACTCAAACAGTCATCCGACCGGATGACCGTCCGAACGGATAACCACCCGAACTGGTCAACATCCGCACGAATGGCCGACCGGCCGGATCACCATTCTGCACTTGGTGACTTTTCTCGTTTTGCGCGTCGCTTATCTTTTATGCTATCGTTAACTGTTCAGGCTGACCTCGCTCTACGCGCTCCCTTCAATCCATCAACGCTGTGAGTATACTCGATCCGTTTTTGCTTTACGCACTTTTGGGTGTTACATACATTACTTATACAAAATCACATCGAACACACTACGCAATACTTTAAACGCTAACCGTTACCGCATGTTATACGTGATTTAATGAATGCTTGTTTGTTATGTTTACACATGGAATGCTGTCTACCTGCCTTAGCAACGGTAGTACTATTAATTTGGACTCAGCACCCGTTCACTCGGGGGTTGTTAAGGACAATTACCTACATGGCTCACAGTGGTGAGTATGTATCGCGAACTGCCTTGGGCAGTCAACCCGCAGTCATTGGTATCGATAGGTTCATGTCGATAACTAACATGCCTCATTTCACTCTGTGGACGTGCTGGTTATGCGTAATGCTTTCGAACTCTATATGCTATTATCAAACTTGTATGCTCACCTTTACACTATGTGTATTGACTGTTACTTTAACGTATGTGACAGGTGCTTAAGTTGTTTATATGCTTAGCTTGCTGTGAACTTGAGGCAAGGAAAGGTCTAGGATGCTCTCTGTGCTGTGATGAAATCGAGGCTAGGAAAAGAGGTCCTAGAAACCAATAAATAAACTATCTATGTATAAATCTGAGTTGTCGGAACAGAATTACTTGACTAGATTTTTGTCTGTAATAATTATATTATCTTATATGACACGGTATGGGACGTGTTGATTTAAATATTTGGTAAATATAGTTGTTATGGAAACTTCTGGACAATCTGTTTCGCTCAGTGCCATGCCCCGATGTTTCCGCCATCGGTTGGGGTGTGACACTGGCCATGAAACAACAGTTACAAGCACAACAAGAGTTCCAAGTAGAGGTTACTCTCTCTCTCTCTCTCTCTCTCTCTCTCTCTCTCATACATGCACACACGCAAATCGCGAAACCGAACGCCCTTGAATCGAGTTCTGTTTGCATGACATGCAGGTTCAAGTGGTAGGGAGACTGAAGCATAAGCATATATTGAGTTTAATCGGAATATGTCATGAAGCTCATGCGCTTGTTTACGAGTACACACCAACGAGCCTCGAGTCATCTTTCTCATAAAACCAACTCTTATTCCATGTCGTGGAAAACCCGAACTCGAGTCATTTTCGAAATTGCAAATGCACTTCTGTTCTTGCACTCTTCAAGACCCGAAAAGCTACTACACGGCAATTTAAGCCCGGAAAACATTGTTCTTGATTCGGAACTCTGCTGTAAACTATGCAACTTCAGATTCTCTGAACTGGTCAACGAGGAAACGTTCCGGTGTCGTAGTTTCCGCCAATACTCCGAACCGTCTTCAAATGGACATTATTTGTTTACCGATCTAGAGTTTCTTCAAACAGGGGATTTGACAGCAAAATCTGATGTGTATTCTTTTGGGATGGTTATCCTGTGGCAACTCACGGGTAGTCGCGCATTGGGGTTAGCCAATATAGTGAGAAGAGCCGCTCTCGGGTTCTAACTTGGTCTTGCTTTTGGATGCATCCCTGTTAGTTCTGCAACTGTTGGCCTGCTTAACGTTTGTGGTTTTTCCGTTCATTGTATTGATTATGGAATGGCATCAAGGCTCTTGGATCAGAATAATTAAGAGGAACTTTTGGATATTAAACTCGCTTGTTTCTAGAACTTTTGCAGATCTCCTTCAAGATCCAGATCTCCACCACCGTCTGTAAGTCAAACCACATATTTTTACTATATATGCTAAATACAAACAGCTAAACTTTTTTTCTTTGGTCGTATATATAGAATGGGTCTCTCGGGCCAAAGTTGATTGATGCCAAAGTTGAGGGGCCAAAGTTGATTAATGCCAAAGTTGAGAGGCCAAAGTTGATTAATGCCAAAGTTGAGGGGCCAAAGTTGGTTGAAACCGCCAGAGTAGCTTAACACGTATTCAAGATTATTTACCACCTTAAATTGTTTTATTTTGAAGAAATTATATTATATATTAAGAGTGTAGTTTTGTTATCAATTTTTAACATCTGTTATTTTAAAATTTTACTGCTGGCGGATCATCGTGAACCGTCCTACCACTTTTTGACCCTAACAAACTTTACCTAACCCGCTTTCTTTTGCCACCTCTTTTTTCTACACTCAACCAATTGTTTTGTGTACCGTAGTGGTTTGGAGCTTGCATCTGCAAAGCTGCGAGGCATAGGCTAGAACGTGGTATTTGGACCAGTGTTCGCGTTGGTGATATACGGCGTGCACTCTTTGGTATGTTAATTTTCATTTCTTTCACTTACCGCTGAAGAACTGATGTAAAACTGGAATAATAAACTAAATTGTTGAGCGACCTTATTGTCCCGTTTTCCTTTTAGATTTATTTTTTTAGTTGACCCGTTTGAGATAAAAAAACCAAATCAACCCATTCATTATGAAATTACCAAGCTAAATGGGCCGTGTTCACGTCGACTTGGCTGGTTCGCGGTTTTACCCGTTTAACCCATTTATTTCTTTATAAACTTTTTAATAATATATATTTTATTCCGTAACCTAAAATAAACTTTAGTTTTTATAGTTTCAAGTTCAAACATAATTTTTTTGTATATATTTGATTTATTTGTCATTAATTTTAATTTTAATGTTAATTTGAGAGTACTAATATGCCAAAAAAATTGGGTTAAATGGGTAGAGTTGCCAATGAGGTAGTGGTGGAGTGGTTGGGGAAAGAATTGGTGTTCTTTATGACCTAGGTTCGATTTCCACTCTCGTCATTATTTTCTGCGGCTTCCAGGTGAAGAGCGAATACGAGTGGCGTTCGACTTGGATGGGAGGCGAGGTTTTACCGATTATTCCACTGTTGTGCCTTCGGGCGGGTGGAGGTCGGGTTTCCGCGCATCTGGGGAGAGCCAAGGGGCTGGCGGCGGTCGAGTAGTCGACCTTGGCCACAGCGCCCGGTGTCACGGTGGTTGGCACGTCGTTCCTTGCCGTTAAAAAAATGGCTCGGGCTTGTTTCAACCTGTGAAAACTGCTGTCATTTTCCGGTTCATGTGCCTGACACGATTTCGGGTCCGTGCCGGTGTCGTATTTGGGTTCATGACAAATTTTCAAGTTTGTGTCTGGGTTCAAGTGTTCATCCCGCCAACCTGCGAACACAACTCATTTAGCATCCCTACCTTAATGCATTTCACCACTATCATTGTTGAATGATTTAGGTTCTTTTAAACATTTTAATTTAATTTATTAGTTTTTTTCAGGTGAAACCGTTATTACAACAAGGATCTATACCGGAACTACCGGATCGCCGCATCAAATTCACTCAAAGAAACTTAGACCAGATTGCGCAGATGTTAAAAGCAGCACACGCATGTATACACAACGAAGAATCAAAAAGACCAAACATGGATGCAATACTTTCTATCCTTAAAGGAGTCGAAGCAAATCCAAGATTAAGGAAAACACCAGCCGCGACCCCTTTATCTTCTTATAACTATGCTACCGAAGGTTATCCTCAGATTCAACAAACAAAGAATGAATTGAATTCGCATTTAGCTTTGGCAATGCTAGGCGTTACAGAGTTTGAAGATGATCATGATCATTTGTACTGTCGATGATCGCGGTTTTGAGTGTTTGATGACGTCATGTTAGTTTGTAGAATCTGGAAAAGTTTTTTTTTGTAAATCGTTATTCTTATTTTTTAAATGTTTTATTTTGTGTGAAATTCAGATTGAGGAAAGTAACAAGTTGCAGTTCTTAACAAAGGATGAGTGTGGTCGTGTTTGATCTCGGGAACGAAAGTTGTGTTGTTGCGGTTGCGAGACAAAGGGGGATTGACGTTCTTAATGACGAGTCGAAGCGTGAGACGCCTGCTATGAGAATCCGCATGTTAGTTTTTTTTTTGTTCCTGTACGTTTACGTGTGATTTGGTTTCAGACATTTGCTTTTTTTGTTTGTTTGCTTATTACAATATTAGTTGCCGGTCGATGAGTTTGATGTTACGACACTGAGGAGTGAAGTGGTTAAGGGTTGTTACTCCTTTTCTTTGCTTACAAATTTATCTGAGCTAATGAAGGTTTTGTATTTAAGGATAAGTTAGTTTCATGAGAAGATATATTGTCAGTCGATGAGTTTGACAAACCATATTGTTGCTGTAATGATGTAAATCTTATAATAAAGTCAATATAAGAGGTTCTGCATTCAAAGACAACATGCCCCCCTTTTTGCTTATTTTTTTGTTTGACCCATTTGAGATACAACACAACCCAACTGTCCCATTCAAGTATATGTGTCCAAGTTGCCACCTATTTAAATAAGCCATTGAACCAAATTTCAAAAAGAGGTAATTGATGCAATGTGGTTTGGTTTTTATTTGGGAAATTTGGTGATCTGTGTATGTGGGTATGTTTTGCTTCTATACTTGGATCAAATTGCTTATGGTTATATGCATTAAAAATACATACTTTGTATAAAAGGGTTAATATAATATTTTAACCTTCTTTATCTCAAAGTAAAAATTACTAATGAGGTAACTAAGAAAATCTCAACCTTGCATTTGAATCTGTTCTAATTTACTTACGGCTTTTCTGTAAGTGGTTTTATCTTTAGTTCTGAAGGCTGGTTATGTTGGTGAAGACGTGAATCTATTTTAAATAAACTACTTACAGTATAGTGTTTCTTTTTGTTTAAACTTGTTTCACTATCATTTCCCTTTGCTGATTAATCGCTTATGACTTTAAGTAGCATTGCTAAACAGGTCGTGTTCGCAGTTTGGCGGGTTTAACACGACCTGAACCTAAAGATTTTAGACGAACATGACCAGAAACCGAAAATCATGTCATACATATGAACCCGGACACGACCCAAACATGGGTTGACCCGAACATGGGTTGACCCGAACACGGGTTCTTGTCGTGTTTCGGGTCGTGTCAGAAATTCACTCCCCTTAACTTTAAGTGAGCATAAAACAAATATGTCTTTGTGTGCATCAGTTAAATACACTTAAATGATAATCCTTGTGTGTTTTTTATTTTTCCTCTTTATACAATTTAACATAGGGATGAGCATTTGATATAGGGAACCAGTACCGAGCTCATTTAACATGGTCACCGGCTCTTTGTAATAATTCATCAGAACAAAATTGTCTTATTTGATTTTAGAAGTCAAAGCGTATATTTATTTTGCAAGTGATTATCTTTTCCTGATCTATGATTCTCTATGTGTACACTTAATAAAAGTAACTTAAGAAGGCCGCAACCGACCCTCACGTGCTACTACATTGCCACCATCGTCATCGTACGCCACATCGGAAACTATGTCCCCGTACATAGCCCTAAACTCACTAACCTAAGTGATATGTTTCCCGCCGCATCGCACGGGTAAACGACTAGTATATATATATATAATTTTAATAAGAGTTTTATTTTAAATACATATTTTTTAAATATATATATAATTTTAATTTTTTGGGCCCTGTATCGATTTAGGCCCTAAACGATCGTCCATCCGGCACTTGCTTATAGCCGGCATTGTTGGTCACCAACAAGTTATATTATCAATTAAGATATTATGATATTTAAAGAGGTAATCGTAATTCCCACACCCCCTAAAAAAACAAGTGGACTCAAGTTTTTATTAAAATAGTTGTTGACCTTTTGCAACAAGACCATGTGTTATTATAGTGGTATCACATCATTTCCATCCATTCCACCGTATTTTCACTATAAATTACATTAAAAACACTAAATTTTCTCTCTCATTTTTAATTAAATAATATTTTTTTATATCTTTATCATTACCTTTTTCTCACTCCTTCACTTGCAACAACTTTCAAAATATATTAAAAATTTATAGGGGTGAACAGTGTCCCCCCAAATATACAGATGAACAGTAACATTTTCTCTCTCCTCCACTCATAACCACTTTTTATACTCTTTACATTATAAAAACTTCACACACAAAATTTGATGGAATTGATGTGAATGCTCACAGTAAGCGGGGAACGCCGTGTCGCACCGCATATCCCACAAAAATCGTGCAAGAGTGGTAGCCTACTAGCGTTGGTTATTTGGATAAAGAAGGAATTGAGGCTGCTACAGGATAACATTAGGATGGAAGCTGTTGTGGAAGTGTGGGGATGGTGTCGGAACCACACGGTATACTCCGAGATGATGTGCGGAACTAATGAGTATAACATTGAACCTTAAAAAACCAGACAAATCCAAATGGAACCAATCAGAAAAGACCACTTAAATCGTCACAGAAATCTTAAAAATACAATGGGTCCATAAAACCAACCAATAATAGCATAACACGTGTAACAATCCAGCTAAATTTTAGCCGAAATAAAAGTTTGCCATTCACTCGACACGTTTCTCTAGCCAGCTAAAATTTAGCCGATTTTTTTACATTTATATTTTGTTTTATTTTGATGTTATTATCAGTACTATCTTTCATAGTTTTTTTTTTGTGGTAGCTAAATTCTAGCCCGCTTCATTTCTGGGGGTGGAAATTTTCAAGGGACAATTGTCTATCACTAAATATTAAAAATAGGTCAATCCGGTTCGGGCCGGGTTAGTCATAAAAAGAAAGGTTAAAATCAAATTAAATTATTAATACATAATAGATATATATAGTTTTATATAAAGTAACAAGTTCTAAACAAATATTTAAAGCCATAACTACGTAATAAGAGTTAATTGCCCGGATGGTCCATGTGGTTTGTCATTTCACCTTTAGTCTCCAACTTGTTAAAATCACATGTATGTTCCCTGTGGTATGATCATTTGTTACTTGAATATGTTACCTTAGGGGTATTTTATACAAGGTGAGAAAGGTTGTGCTTGTCATTTATAAAAAAATAGGCTTTGGAAAAATTTGATGACTACTAAACTTATAGATAATCAACTTCGTTGGTGTTGGCATTTATAGGTTGGGTTACTAAGTCTAGAGCATGAGTAGGCATTGGGTCGACTGTGGGAATGGTAGTAGTAGGTTGGTTGGGTGGTAGTTGATAGTATGGTGTCGGGTTCCAACTAAATGGCTATAGGTATGACACTTGGTCATTTTCCTGGCCATGAAGGCTAACATTTTCTTGCTAGTGCTTTGGTTGGAACCTCTTCGTGAGTTGGAGTGACGACAGGAAAACATCTACAATATGACATAAGAGGGTGATGAGACTTTGATCAAATGGGTTTTATTAAAATTTAATAAATTTGTGACATAATGGTTTGTGTAACATATGTTTGCATGTTTCACATAAGCATGTAGTGATTCAAATATTGCATGCAGGCACGTATGATTTTAGTTAGTTTTACATAATGAATGATATAGTCATGTTAACATAAACAATGAGACATGAAGGAGTATAAATTTAGTTTGTTCTAGATTGTTGTTAAGTGTTTTAGATTGCGGGAGATGTGATTCGTGTAATCGAATTTGAAAAGAGTAATGATCAAATGTAAAACACATTGAAATTGATGTAACATAAAAGAGATTTCGATTCATAAAACGTGGAGAGTCTCGGAATGAAACTATGACTAAGCCGAAGTATTCGAAAGTTCTCTTGAGTTCGGGAATACGCTTTGGTCTAATAGGTAGGATACTCTGCCGAAAATCGGTTAACGGTATTCACCCTTCCAGTTAATATGTATCCCTAGTCAGTCGAAAATTCGAGACTTTGATGAGATTGAAAATAGAGGAATGGAACTAATTGTCGAGATGTGGATTTCACTCCTAGCTTGCCGATGTCGTTCCCAATGAGAAGAAAATTTTGACTCGTTGGCAAGGTACACTAGAGTGAGAATGGGAAATTTCCATCAAGGTAAGGAAATCACTCCTAACTTGATGGTAGAATTTCATGAAAATAACATGTAAGGCGGATTGAATGTTGTCACCAAATGTGGGAGTCACCCCTATTTTGGTGAGTCATTTCGATTATGGAATAAGAGTGTCTTCATATAGTCGTGTTATTATGTAAAGTACCTTAGGAAAAGTATGTAATTTGAGACAAAAGAAGAGGTAGAAACAATTTAGAAAGAAAATTGGTAATTTTAACATCATAATCAAGAATGGTTAAATAAGGTTCTTAACTATAGAACACTTCTGAAGCGTTTCGTAGGATTTGAAATTTGTTATTTTGGTAAAATTGTTAAAATCTAACTTATTTTATTTACTTGTTTAATAAGCTTTTTAAGTAAAATGTTGCGAAAGATATGGTTGAATTTGTTCTTTGCTCGGCATTCTCATGGTGGTTTGTGACGGTGTTCTGATGGATTTTATGTCTAGGTCAAGGCTGGTCAATGGTGGTGGTGGCTGGTGGTGGTTTAAGGAGGTGATGGCTGGTGGTGGTTTTAGAAGGTGGCCGGATGTGGTGGTGTTAGGATCTGAGTTTGGTTTTGATTGTGTTTTACGTTTGAATTAAGATGAACAATGAATGAGAAATGCAGTGGAATATTAATGGAAACAAACTTTTCACAATCAAACAGGAGAATTGCTTTCAACACACATTTTCAACAATGAACCGAATGATTGAATTTATTTCATCAACGATTACAATTGCATGTATGCAACAAACTCCCCCTCAGCCTGAGCTCACAATGATTTGTTCATACAGGAAGAAAGATGGTGAAGAGCTAATAGAATAGTACAGGGTACTGTTATATTTATAGGCACGGACAAACCACTGAGGCATCTTAGCTGACGTCACCATGAAAGTGACATCTAACTTCCTAACAAACTCTAACATCTGATCTATACAAGTACTGCTATGCTAACAACTGTTATTACAATACATTACATAAAGACAAACTTAACTACTGCTGAATCCTTCCACTGATGTGAACCCAGCAGCACTTAATATAACCAGCAGTGCTTGACTCATAGCAGTAGATTGAACAGCAGGGCTTTAGTCTTCATTAGTCATTGACTTGATCAGCAGTTGTAGGTCAGCAGTTGTACCGATCAGTGGATTGGAGGTCATCAGATGTTGAAATCACTTTCAAGGGGAGAGATTTGATTACATAACATCTGCTTATTCTGGATCCACTGCTCTGATCCAGTTTTGGCTTTAATTATCTGTTCCTCTGATAGGGTTCAATCCCAACAATCTCCCCCTGGAACAGATAATGCCAAAACTCTTCATTATTGGTAGATCTTTATTGGCTCATCAGCAGTTCCCTTATTTGCCCTTTGAGTTGTAACTCAAAAGCTAAGGCATCTGTGTCATCTTCATCCCTGCACAGTGTAAGATCAAGGAGATCCTGCAAATCTTCAAGACTTAGGCCAAGTGCTTGTTCCCTTGTTATTTTCTTCACTTCTCCACTAGACTTAAACACTGTCAGTACATGGGTCTGTTTATCAGTTTTCCACTTTAGTACTTTTGAGTCTGGTGGGTTTCTTGGGAGATCTTTATTAGATGAGGAGTTTGGTGATGCTGGCCTTGTGATGACTGACTGAGCAGTGCTTGCAGGTTGATTTAGGCCAAGAGTTTCAGCTATCATTATCTTAATGCCCTCTTTTACAAGGTCATCTCCTGCCATTAATTCTGCCACTGTTTCAGTATCCAACTGTTGTTGTCTTCTTTTATAGATGGCAGCACCAGCTGAGCAGTGGATCTCCTGATTTGCAGCTTTGGTGGTCTTGTTGAAACCTCTGCTTCAGGGTAGTCAGGTTTTTGTGGAACTTTAGGATCTTTCTTCCTTAATTCCTCCAACCTGTTGTAGGTGGTCCTGACTTTGTCTTCTCTCCATCTCATCACTTGATTTTTGGACCCATAATCAGCAGCAACTAATTCCTCTTTCATTCTCTTCAGCTCCAGTGTCTTTTCAGGCAGATTCTTTTTGTACTTTGACCAATCTGGAGGAGTGTGTTTGACCTTATTCTTAATCATTTCTTGAATCCTGGCTGCTTCACTTTCAAGCTCAGGAATGGTCCACTCTTTGTACATATATTTTTCACCCTTATATTTCTTAAAAGCCATGATATTTTCAATGTAGTCTTTTCTCAGGGTTTCATCTGCTCTTTCTGACACTTGCTTACAAACATTCTTTGCAAACTTCTTCAAAGATCTGACTTGTGTGAGTAGAAATTGATAATGCCTTTGAATTTCTTTATCAGTTTTTCTTTGAGAGTTTCTTTTGGAGATATCCTCTGCCTGTAGAGCTTTAATTTTCAAGTACTCTTCAATGTTGTTAGGCCTAGGATATCCTTCAACTGATGGCAACTTCAGTAACATTCCCAAAATTTTTATACAATATATAAAAACTTATGTTATTAAAAGGATGCATCATGGGTAAGTTGACCAATAAAAATATAAAGTGTTTTGGCAAACGTAGAAACCGTTTAATAATTAAATTATAAAAATACATTATATTTGAACCTACTCTGTTTTTAATGAAACTTGGTTCAAAATGTAGATAAAATTATTCTCGTTCTAATGGCATATTTATTATTTTATAAAACGTCGTACTTTAAAAGTTATAAACGCCAAATAAGTGAAGTAGTTAAATTAATTATAATAAAATATTAACATTTAAAAACTCAACATTTTAAATCTAAAGTGTACGTGTGTGTTTGGTGATATACATGAAATTTAAAAGAAAAATAAAATAAACTAAAAACAATTAAGATATCGTAAAGCTTGTATGGATAAATACGGAGAGCACGCAGTGCATTGTAAAGAGCTCCCTGGGTTCAAATATCGGCATGACTGGGTGCGAGATGTTTTGTGGGACATCCTGAGAAGAGCTGGGATTTCGGCTAAGAAAGAGGCTCCTGTGAATTTCCTTACGGACCCTATGGAAGGGAGATCTACTCTGCGACCAGCGGATCTGCTCGTCTTTGGTTGGGCTAGGGGAAACATGCTTGTGTTGACCTCATGGGGGTTTCCCCTCTGGTTGGTTTAAAGGAAAACGGGTTTGTAGCTGGACAAGCAGCAAGAAAGACAGAATCGAAGAAAGTTAATAAGCACGCTAAAGCTTGTACAGAGAACCAGCATGTTTTTATCCCTTTTGCCTTTGACACATTTGGCTCTCTAGCGCCAGAAGCTATCCAATTCCTGACCAGGGTCCAATGGGTCATCCACAACAACTGCTCAGCATCAGGGGGACGAGGTTTTGTCTTTGGCAGATTAGGGTTTGCAATTCAGAAAGGGGTGGCGGCGCAGCTTGTTGCCCGGCCACCTTTTGTTTTGATGTAACTTGGCAAGTATGAATGAAATTTCGATTTAACCTCAAAAAAAAAAAATATTTGTTTTCTACGTATGAAAACAAAATCAAAAGAAAGAAAGAAATAAATTAATACATTTGAATTAAGATTTTGCCTGTGTACGTGGATAACAAAGATAACTTAGCCTCCAAGCTATTTTTGGATTCAACTATAAATAGAACCATTTCTGAGCTTCCAAATTGTTCAGTTCGTTCATTTCTTTCTCTCTCGCTTACACTGTGATATATTTACATCCACTTTTCTTTAGTAATTCACCTCTAATATTACAAAGCCCTACCCCGTTTTAAGTATTGTAGCCCCTGATCACTGATACCCTGTCCAAGTGACGTAGGGCCCCGTAACGTATGTCAAGGCTCTGCCTAAATTCGTTGGGGTTCTGTCTCGTGACGCAGGGATAAAGTAAAAATGGGTCACTATACTTAATGTGAGTGCACTATATATTTTATTAAATAACCAAGGAGTTATACCCAAAATATATCAACACTCCAAAATATTTCTGACACCCCTAATATATTTAGAAATACCCCTATATGTTTTTAAATACACCCCGTATGTGAAAACCGAGCCCGAAATACAATATAGCATTTAAATTAAAAACAAGAAATATTAAGTTGAGGCGGGCCGCGTAGGACCCACCCCAACCATTACGCGGGCGGTATGAGGGTTGAAACCTGATCTTGTTAATTTCTTTAGCTTAGGCGGGCCGCGTAAGCCAACCCAGTTAGTTAACGCGGGCCGCGAGAGGTTCAGAATGGTGGCGCAGCCCGGTGATGACACGTGTCATCATCGTGGCGGATCTAGGCGATGATCAGGACAAGCTATACGTTGACCTTGGGTCAACGCGGGGCGCGTAAGCCCTGCTCTCATGTTACGCGGGCCGCGAGAGAGTCCAGTATCGGCACTATATAAAGGAGCCATCGGGTTCAACTAGAATTCGCTCACAATTCGTTTCTCAAACTTAATTTCTGAATAGAAGGCATAATACTCGGGTATTATACCCCCTAATTAGCGAGGTTCTGCTCCGTTGTAAGTATTATAACCCCAGTTTCATAATAGATACGCTACCTGATTGATTTAGGGTTCCGTAACAACTGTCGTGGTTCTGCCCGATGTAGTTGTTGGAATACCGTCTCGGGGAGGGTATCATTAATATTTTCAAAGGGTTATGATACTAACCTATGTACATTTGTGTAAATTATAGATTATTCCCAGGAAACCCTTATGCGAAGTCTAAGATAACAATGTGAGTTTATCCTCTTTTTGTTAATCTTTTTGGAATGTTTTACAAAACCTTAATTGTTTTACAATGTGATTAAGCGGTGATTGAGTCTTTGTAGTTCTTCAATTACTGCCGATATGTTGGGGTTTTGTATACAAAATATACTACACTGTGAGTAGTAAGTCGGGATGACAATACGTTACCATTGGACAATGAGTTAGCCAATGTGTAATATGACCCACAAGTCAGGATTGACAGTACTAATGGAGTAATTGTGTAGACATAAACAATGTGATCGCTCTCAATACTGTTTTAATTGATAAAATGTTTCTTGATTAAATTGGGATTCACTCACCAGTAGTTCCCACTGACAAATGTTTTTAAACACGTGTTTCAGGTAACACAATGTGAAAGCCAAGTAGTAAAAAGCCAGCTCGAGAGCACGGACGGCTTGTAAAACCGTGGCTATAAAAGTTATCTAAAATACGATGTTTTAAACTCAATGAAAGAGGGTTTAACCCTATGTTGTAATAAGAAACTTGGATTTTACCCATGTGATTATTAATATCAAATAAGGTGGTTTTACTCTGATAAAATATTTCCTAACTACGGTCCTGATGAAATTTTCGCTGCCAAATTAATAAATATTGATACCACCGCCACTGAGCTTGCGGCCGCCCGTTCCCGGGACAGATAAGGGGGCGGGGGTTGTGACAGAAGGTGGTATCAGAGCCTAGCCACTGGTTCAAGCCAAAGAAGTGTTCTGCTGGCACTTAAATTTTAAATTCTGTGTTAGGAAATAACTTATGCAATTATGTGTTTTATGTTATTTGACTATTTGTTAGTCTACAGTATGGGTAAGCAAAGAATTTCGGACATCTATCGTCAATTAGATAGTTTACCAAAAGATGAGGGAACCTCATTTCAACCAAATCCCTCAGGATACTTAGCAGATACTAAGGAAGGAATATTTATTCGTAAGACAAAGTCTAAGAAACCATTTACCACTAAGAAGAGAAATTGGATTATTAGCAAAAGTCGAGAGAAAATAAAGAAGTCACAACTAAAGGGAGCGATAATCAATCAGGAAATAAATGCACAAACTCAGGAAGCAGATAATAACCCACTAGGGAAAAATGAATTAGATGAACAATGGGTAAATCTCCATATGTTAGCCACTACAGCAGTAAATGCTAACTTATATTAAATAGTTGAACCGCCAAACCAGTACCAGCACCCATGCCACCTATGAGCTAGAAACTTTAAAGGAACTTCGCCCCTTTTAATAACAACTTAGTGGAGACAGGAAATAGAATAAACCTTACATAAAAGCCTGTTGAGCATAATACTCCTATAACTTAGATAGACTAAAATAAGTTACGGATGTATAATCACTAGTATATTTTGAATTTCAGTTGTAGCTTGTAATAAATACACACACACACACACATATATATATATATATAAGACGCAATGTGCACAATTTTTAATCAATTTATTTTTATGATTATACCCAAATGTTTGTACTAGAAATTTGTCTGTGATAATTAATACCACCCACTCAAATAATATCATAATATACATCAAACTAAGTTAGTTATTAATAAAGCAGTCATGTTTATGATTCTCTTTTGGAACCAATCATTTACTTTGGTTTAAAATACATATTGAAATATATGGTATAAAGCTTTAAAACTTTGTAGTTTTAATAATATTATTTCAAAATAATTTTTATTTAAATAAATAAAACCGAAGCTATTAAATTAACCGAAAGGATTTTAAGAATTAATTTAAAAGATTGCTTTAATGGATCTAGCCAAAGCAAAATTTTGAAACCTAGGTGTACCAATCTACCACTCCATTTTATCCCTTCTGGTTTATAACCAGTTGGCCATAAGACTTCACACTTTCATGGTTTTATGAATTAACTGATGTTGGGATCACTTGTAAAAGTTTCCATTGAAATACTTAGTGATAAAATAGATGGTTAAATGAATGTGATAGGTATTCATGATTAAATAAAATCATTTAAAATTTTTAGAGATTTGGGTTAGTTGGACAACGTAGAAAGGCCTAACTAAACGTTAAAAGCATTTCTACAAATCTTTAATATTAAGGTATATACAGAATAGGTCTTATGCTTGGGAATAATTAGTTATAAGATTAACCAGCCATATTAGTTATAGGATTGTGTATCCTAAATTATAAAGAAAAATATTCGAGTCAGCTGGCTGATGTATAATAGTTAAATAATACAATATTAGTAAATGAGTGGAGTTGATAAATTGGATGTTAAACTTACTCTAAGTAGTTGCGAAGTTTTTGATTTTGGTTTGTATATTAGCACATGGTTTGTTGGTTTGCCTAAAACCATAAATTAATTATTTTATTAAGATGTTCTTTCTCAAAATAATTTATTAGTTTAAACTTAAATTTATTTTGTAGTACATCTTTGGAGTATCTTTAACGAAATACTTGAGGAAAATATTCATTTTTCAAACAAGTGTTAAAGTTTGACCAAAGATAGAAATCCACTAGTACATATGGGTATCTATCCTACACGGTTTTCGGTTGGATAAAAATAATTTGATATCTAAAATCTAATATAATTTTTTTTCAAATATTCGACTCGTACAGTAAGTCAAATATTTTTTTTTGATTTATATATTACACTTATAATCTTATAACTCATAATATTTGAGTTCATCCGTACCTTTTATATTATTATAATGATAAAACATTTAACAATGATATATGAATAGTATATTTTACTATAAGATAGTACAGTAAGTAAAAGATATATTTTATATCTAAAATTTTAATAAAATATAATGGTGTAATAAATTCTAATAAGTGTAATATAGTATATAGAATAGTATATGCACTTATGTTATAAGTCCATCGCGGGTTTATTAAAATGTAACAAGGCTATTAAATCTTTTTACTAGAATATGTATACAAATCCTATCTTCTCATAAGTATAAGTATATTATACTATACGAAAATAATATACTGTATATTTTTGATCCTTGCACATTTACTTATGGTAAAAGATTAGATAATTAAATTTTTAGAAGTAAGGATATTGCAACAGTTAAAACATCTTTTCTTATCCTACTTAAATCAATAATTTATTATCTATTTATTTATTTTACCTGGCACGTTAAAATGTTCTTAAACATTCATTTTTCTCACACTAGAATTAAAAATGGATGCCCCACATAAGAATAGTTGAATCAAATGTGTGTTTAGTACGTTTGTCCTTTATAAAACTTTATTTAAAAATCAGATTTCCATTTTAATATTGTAATATCTCTAAATAAATTATTATTGTATGGGATATACATGCATATTTCAATACATGTATATTACTCAAAATATAGTTAGAATCAATTTTAGAAACATCAAACTCTGTATTACTTACCATAAGTACTTCTTTGAATAAATAATATAATATACAATAAATTGAGAGTTAAGTTTTGATAATTTAAATCCATATGGTTCAACCCACTAGATAAAAATAAATTTATTCCCATGAGTTCAGAAAGTTTATATTTTGATTAATTTATTTCTTTAAACTTTTATCAATCCATTCTTAAATTCCAAAATATTATGTTCCATAAATTTAACAGAAGTTTATTTCAATATACTACTTTTATAAAAGGATAAAGTAAAGTCATGGAAATAAGCTTGATGATTAGTACCATCGGATGTATAGTTAGTATTATATATATGTGTGTATATATTACGTAAGTGTAATATTAACTAGAAATTTGAAATTTTATACACATATATGCGTATACCAAATATAATATCTTCTATAAGATAAGCATATGAGAAAATATCATGGGTAATTCATATGAAAATATGGAGTCATTATAAGAATAAGCCATGACACCCATTGTGTTTTAAAATGTCATCTGTCTCAATAAAATATTCCTTGCGATGGAATCTAACAGTATATAAACATAAATAAAGTTAGCTGTAAGCATGCTTATTACATTGAACCTAGCTATAGTATCAATGGAGACAATGATATATTTGAAACTCCATTCTCCAACCAAAAGAAAAACCACAACCATAATAATATCTATGCTTATATGAAAGAGTTGGGATATTGATATTCACTGGTAACAACATGGTTGTAGAAATTGGCCTAGGCGGCCGATTAATCGCCGCCTAGGCGCTAGTCGGTAGTCTACTGACTAATTTTAACCTAGTCGGTCCCATTAATCGGTTTTAGTCAAAGTCGGTCAAAGTCGGTCGTAATCGGTGAAAATCGGTCTTAGTCGGAATTAATCGGACTAATCGGTCCACTCTTTTGCAGCCCATTAAACCCATTTTTTGACCACTAATCGGTCCTAGGCGGTTCTATGCGGTCCTAGGCGGTCAAAATTGGTCAAAATCGGTCAAAATCGAACCATACTATCTGAAACTTGAAGTATTTATGTGAATTTTGAAGTATTATTTTTATATTATTGGGTATATATATATAATTTTGAAAAAATACATATAAAAATCCCATTCCGATTAATCCCGATTAATCCCTAGGCTGTACCTCACCGTCCGACTAGCGCCTAGCGCCTTCTACAACATTGGGTAACAACCAGGACAGTATTTAGACTTGAACCTAAGAAGAATGCCTTAGTATAAAGCTTTGAGATAAGCAAATTACTTGCATAGATAAAGTGTGATGGTTATTGGGATTCTGTGAGGATGATGACTAGAACAGTGCCTGTATGATAAATAAGCAATAACACTTGGCCACTGTTATTTTTTGTTTATTGATACTACTCGGTTCTAGAATATGATCCATCATGAGAATACTGATTTCCTTGTTTCTTGATGCAACACATAATAAACAATATACTTTCAAAATTCTGATTTGAGAGAAGTCTATTTATGGGAAATATTATGATAATTACCTCTCCGGTAAAACTGGGCATGGTGCGGTAGACTCTCCAGCTTGTCCGGGTAAGATGTGGTTACCTCTCCGGCAAAACTGGGTACTCCAGCTTGTCCGGGAGAGATGGGGTTACCTCACCGGCAAGACCGGGTGAGATGGGGTATATGTTATGATAATGGAATTCCCTAAATAGTGTTATAACCTGATGTCGGACCTATTTTTGGAAATATGAATCTGTTAAATACATTGATCTTCTAAATAGTATATTGTCGTGTGTGAAATATATGATTATATAGATATATGTATATCTATAAGGAAATCCAAAGACCATAATTGACAAATTAGGAATAAATCACGAACGAGTGTGTCAATGATAATTTTAGACTTATTTATTAGGAATCTCCCGTATACGTCTATAATTCCGGTATCAAACACTATTTCGTTTGATTATCCGTCTCGTAATTCGTGCGACAAGATGAACGACAGAAACTCTATAAGTTGGGATGCCATCGAAAGTATAAGAATTCCCTTGCGATTATTGACGCATTAGGAAACCTGTAACTAAAAGTTGTGCGAAGACACAACACATCTAAACACTTACGCTAATAATTTTACTTTCATTAAGAACTCTTGAAAAGATAAGAATCTCATAGAAAATGGTTCTGATCAAAGTAAGATGAAATTCAAACCAAGGACCAGAATATACCTAGAAACTAAACTAACTAAAAATATACATCCATATTTCAGGGAATCTCGAGGACGAGATTTAAAATAAGGTGGGGAGGATGTAACATTCCCAAAAATTTTTATACAATATATAAAAACTTATGTTATTAAAAGGATGCATCATGGGTAAGTTGACCAATAAAAATATAAAGTGTTTTTGGCAAACGTAGAAACCGTTTAATAATTAAATTATAAAAATACATTATATTTGAACCTACTCTGTTTTTAATGAAACTTGGTTCAAAATGTAGATAAAATTATTCCCGTTCTAATGGCATATTTATTATTTTATAAAACGTCGTACTTTAAAAGTTATAAACGCCAAATAAGTGAAGTAGTTAAATTAATTATAATAAAATATTAACATTTAAAAACTCAACATTTTAAATCTAAAGTGTACGTGTGTGTTTGGTGATCTACATGAAATTTAAAAGAAAAATAAAATAAACTAAAACAATTAAGATATTATAAATAAAATGCTAAAACCAAAACTAATATATTTGTTTTCTACGTATGAAAACAAAATCAAAAGAAAGAAAGAAATAAAGTAATACATTTGAATTAAGATTTTGCCTGTGTACGTGGATAACAAAGATAACTTAGCCTCCAAGCCATTTTTGGATTCAACTATAAATAGAACCATTTCTGAGCTTCCAAATTGTTCAGTTCGTTCATTTCTTTCTCTCTCGCTTACACTGTGATATATTTACATCCATTTTTCTTTAGTAATTCACCTCTAATATTACAAAGCCCTACCCCGTTTTAAGTATTGTAGCCCCTGATCACTGATACCATGTCTAAGTGACGTAGGGCCCCGTAACGTATGTCAAGGCTCTGCCTAAATTCGTTGGGGTTCTGTCTCGTGACGTAGGGATAAAGTAAAAATGGGTCACTATACTTAATGTGAGTGCACTATATATTTTATTAAATAACCCAGGAGTTATACCCAAAATATATCAACACTCCAAAATATTTCTGACACCCCTAATATATTTAGAAATACCCTATATGTTTTTAAATACACCCCGTATGTGAAAACCGAGCCCGAAATACAATATAGCATTTAAATTAAAAACAAGAAATATTAAGTTGAGGCGGGCCGCGTAGGACCCACCCCAACCATTACGCGGGCGGTATGAGGGTTGAAACCTGATCTTGTTAATTTCTTTAGCTTAGGCGGGCCGCGTAAGCCAACCCAGTTAGTTAACGCGGACCGCGAGAGGTTCAGAATGGTGGCGCAGCCCGGTGATGACCAGGACAAGCTATACGTTGACCTTGGGTTAACGCGGGGCGCGTAAGCCCTGCTCTCATGTTACGCGGGCCGCGAGAGAGTCCAGTATCAGCACTATATAAAGGAGCCATCGGGTTCAACTAGAATTCACTCACAATTCGTTTCTCAAACTTAATTTCTGAATAGAAGGCATAATACTCGGGTATTATACCCCCTAATTAGCGAGGTTCTGCTCCGTTGTAAGTATTATAACCCCAGTTTCAAAATAGATACGCTGCCTGATTGATTTAGGGTTCCGTAACAACTGTCGTGGTTCTGCCCGACGTAGTTGTTGGAATACCGTCTCGGGAAGGGTATCATTAATATTTTCAAAGGGTTATGATACTAACCTATGTACATTTGTGTAAATTATAGATTATTCCCAGGAAACCCTTATGCGAAGTCTAAGATAGCAATGTGAGTTTATCCTCTTTTTGTTAACCTTTTTGGAATGTTTTACAAAACCTTAATTGTTTTACAATGTGATTAAGCGGTGATTGAGTCTTTGTAGTTCTTCAATTACTACCGGTATGTTTGGGTTTTGTATACAAAATGTACTACACTGTGAGTAGTAAGTCGGGATGACAATACGTTTACCATTGGACAATGAGTTAGCCAATGTGTAATATGACCCACAAGTCAGGATTGACAGTACTAATGGAGTAATTATGTAGACATAAACAATGTGATCGCTCTCAATACTGTTTTAATTGATAAAATGTTTCTTGATTAATTTGGGATTCACTCACCAGTATTTCCCACTGACAAATGTTTTTAAACACGTGTTTCAGGTAACACAATGTGAAAGCCAAGTAGTAAAAAGCCAGCTCGAGAGCACGGACGGCTTGTAAAACTGTGGCTATAAAAGTTATCTAAAATACGATGTTTTAAACTCAATGAAAGAGGGTTTAACCCTATGTTGTAATAAGAAACTTGGATTTTACCCATGTGATTATTAATATCAAATAAGGTGGTTTTACTCAGATAAAATATTTCCTAACTACGGTCCTGATGAAATTTTCGCTGCCAAATTAATAAATATTGATACCACCGCCACGTGTTTCAGGTAACACAATGTGAAAGCCAAGTAGTAAAAAGCCAGCTCGAGAGCACGGACGGCTTGTAAAACTGTGGCTATAAAAGTTATCTAAAATACGATGTTTTAAACTCAATGAAATAGGGTTTAACCCTATGTTGTAATAAGAAACTTGGATTTTACCCATGTGATTATTAATATCAAATAAGGTGGTTTTACTCTGATAAAATATTTCCTAACTAACTTAGTGGAGACAGGAAATAGAATAAACCTTACATAAAAGCCTGTTGAGCATAATACTCCTATAACTTAGATAGACTAAAATAAGTTACGAATGTATAATCACTAGTATATTTTGAATTTCAGTTGTAGCTTGTAATAAATACACACACACACACACACACATATATATATATATATATATATATATATAAGACGCAATGTGCACCATTTTTAATCAATTTATTTTTATGATTATACCCAAATGTTTGTACTAGAAATTTGTGTGTGATAATTATTACCACCCACTCAAATAATATCATAATATACATCAAACTAAGTTAGTTATTAATAAAGCAGTCATGTTTATGATTCTCTTTTGGAACCAATCATTTACTTTGGTTTAAAATATATATTGAAATATATGGTATAAAGCTTTAAAACTTTGTAGTTTTAATAATATTATTTCAAAATAATTTTTATTTAAATAAATAAAACCGAAGCTATTAAATTAACCGAAAGGATTTTAAGAATTAATTTAAAAGATTGCTTTAATGGATCTAGCCAAAGCAAAATTTTGAAACCTAGGTGTACCAATCTACCACTCCATTTTATCCCTTCTGGTTTATAACCAGTTGGCCATAAGACTTCACACTTTCATAGTTTTATGAATTAACTGATGTTGGGATCACTTGTAAAAGTTTCCATTGAAATACTTAGCGATAAAATAGATGGTTAAATGAATGTGATAGGTATTCATGATTAAATAAAATCATTTAAAATTTTTAGAGATTTGGGTTAGTTGGACTACGTAGAAAGGCCTAACTAAACGTTAAAAGCATTTCTACAAATCTTTAATATTATGGTATATCCAGAATAGGTCTTATGCTTGGGAATAATTAATTATAAGATTAACCAGCCATATTAGTTATAGGATTGTGTATCCTAAATTATAAAGAAAAATATTCGAGTCAGCTGGCTGATGTATAATAGTTAAATAATACAATATTAGTAAATGAGTGGAGTTGATAAATTGGATGTTAAACTTACTCTAAGTAGTTGCGAAGTTTTTGATTTTGGTTTGTATATTATCACATGGTTTGTTGGTTTGCCTAAAACCATAAATTAATTATTTTATTAAGATGTTCTTTCTCAAAATAATTTATTAGTTTAAACGTAAATTTATTTTGTAGTACATCTTTGGAGTATCTTTAACGAAATACTTGAGGAAAATATTCATTTTTCAAACAAGTGTTAAAGTTTGACCAAAGATAGAAATCCACTAGTACATATGGGTATCTATCCTACACGGTTTTCGGTTGGAAAAAAATAATTTGATATCTAAAATCTAATATAATTTTTTTTTCAAATATTCGACTCGTACAGTAAGTCAAATATATATTTTTTTTGATTTATATATTACACTTATAATCTTATAACTCATAATATTTGAGTTCATCAGTACCTTTTATATTATTATAATGATAAAACATTTTACAATGATATATGAATAGTATATTTTACTATAAGATAGTACAATAAGTAAAAGATATATTTTATATCTAAAATTTTAATAAATATCATGGTGTAATAAATTCTAATAAGTGTATTATAGTATATAGAATAGTATATGCACTTATGTTATAAGTCCATCGCGGGTTTATTAAAATGTAACAAGGCTATTAAATCTTTTTACTAGAATATGTATACAAATCCGATCTTCTCATAAGTATAAGTATATTATACTATACGAAAATAATATACTGTATATTTTTGATCCTTGCACATTTACTTATGGTAAAAGATTAGAGAATTAAATTTTTAGAAGTAAGTATATTGCAACAGTGAAAACATATTTTCTTATCCTACTTAAATCAATAATTTATTATCTATTTATTTATTTTACCTGGCATGTTAAAATGTTCCTAAACATTTATTTTTCTCACACTAGAATTAAAAATGGATGCCCCACATAAGAATAGTTGAATCAAATGTGTGTTTAGTACGTTTGTCCTTTATAAAACTTTATTTAAAAATCAGATTTCAATTTTAATATTGTAATATCTCTAAATAAATTATTATTGTATGGGATATACATGCATATTTCAATACATGTATATTACTCAAAATATAGTTAGAATCAATTTTAGAAACGTCAAACTCTGTATTACTTACCATAAGTACTTCTTTGAATAAATAATATAATATACAATAAATTGAGAGTTAAGTTTTGATATTTTAAATCCATATGGTTCAACCCACTAGATAAAAATAAATTTATTCCCATGAGTTCAAAAAGTTTATATTTTGATTAATTTATTTCTTTAAACTTTTATCGATCCATTCTTAAATTCCAAAATATTATGTTCCATAAATTTAACAGAAGTTTATTTCAATATACTACTTTTATAAAAGGATAAAGTAAAGTAATGGAAATAAGCTTGATGATTAGTACCATCGGATGTATAGTTAGTATTATATATATGTGTGTATATATTACGTAAGTGTAATATTAACTAGAAATTTGAAATTTTATACACATATATGCGTATACCCAATATAATATCTTCTATAAGATAAGCATAAGAGAAAATGTAATGGGTAATTCATATGAAAATATGGAGTCATTATAAGAATAAGCCATGACACCCATTATGTTTTAAAATGCCATCTGTCTCAATAAAATATTCCTTGCGATGGAATCTAACAATATATAAACATAAATAAAGTTAGCTGTAAGCATACTTATTACATTGAACCTAGCTATAGTATCAATGGAGATAATGATATATTTGAAACTCCATTCTCCAACCAAAAGAAAAACCACAACCATAATAATATCTATGCTTATATGAAAGAGTTGGGATATTGATATTCACTGGTAACAACCAGGACAGTATTTAGACTTGAACCTAAGAAGAATGCCTTAGTGTAAAGCTTTGAGATAAGCCAATTACTTGCGTAGATAAAGTGTGATGGTTATTGGGATTCCGTGAGGATGATGACTAGAACAGTGCCTGTATGATAAATAAGCAATAACACTTGGCCACTGTTATTTCTTGTTTATTGATACTACTCGGTTCTAGAATATGATCCATCATGAGAATACTGATTTCCTTGTTTCTTGACGCAACACATAATAAACAATATACTTTCAAAATTCTGATTTGAGAGAAGTCTATTTATGGGAAATATTATGATAATTACCTATCCGGTAAAACTGGGCATGGTGCGGTAGACTCTCCAGCTTGTCCGGGTAAGATGTGGTTACCTCTCCGGCAAAACTGGGTACTCCAGCTTGTCCGGGAGAGATGGGGTTACCTCTCTGGCAAGAGCGGGTGAGATGGGGTATATGTTATGATAATGGAATTCCCTAAATAGTGCTATAACCTGATGTCGGACCTATTTTTGGAAATATGAATCTGTTAAATACATTGATCTTCTGAATAGTATATTGTCGTGTGTGAAATATATGATTATATAGATATATGTATATCTATAAGGAAATCCAAAGACCATAATTGACAAATTAGGAATAAATCACGAACGAGTGTGTCAATGATAATTTTAGACTTATTTATTAGGAATCTCCCGTATACGTCTATAATTCCGGTATCAAACACTATTTCATTTGATTATCCGTCTCGTAATTCGTGCGACAAGATGAACGACAGAAACTCTATATGTTGGGACGCCATCGAAAGTATAAGAATTCCCTTGCGATTATTGACGCATTAGGAAACCTGTAACTAAAAGTTGTGCGAAGACACAACACATCTAAACAATTACGCTAATAAGTTTACTTTCATTAAGAACTCTTGAAAAGATAAGAATCTCATAGAAAATAGTTCTGATCAAAGTAAGATGAAATTCAAACCAAGGACCAGAATATACCTAGAAACTAAACTAACTAAAAATATTCATCCATATTTCAGGGAATCTCGAGGACGAGATTTAAAATAAGGTGGGGAGGATGTAACATTCCCAAAATTTTTATACAATATATAAAAACTTATGTTATTAAAAGGATGCATCATGGGTAAGTTGACCAATAAAAATATAAAGTGTTTTGGCAAACGTAGAAACCGTTTAATAATTAAATTATAAAAATACATTATATTTGAACCTACTATGTTTTTAATGAAACTTGGTTCAAAATGTAGATAAAATTATTCTCGTTCTAATGGCATAATTATTATTTTATAAAACGTCGTACTTTAAAAGTTATAAACGCCAAATAAGTGAAGTAGTTAAATTAATTATAATAAAATATTAACATTTAAAAACTCAACATTTTAAATCTAAAGTGTACGTGTGTGTTTGGTGATATACATGAAATTTAAAAGAAAAATAAAATAAACTAAAAACAATTAAGATATTATAAATAAAATGTTAAAACCAAAACTAATATATTTGTTTACAAAGCCCTACCCCGTTTTAAGTATTGTAGCCCCTGATCACTGATACCCTGTCCAAGTGACGTAGGGCCCCGTAACGTATGTCAAGGCTCTGCCTAAATTCGTTGGGGTTCTGTCTCGTGACGCAGGGATAAAGTAAAAATGGGTCACTATACTTAATGTGAGTGCACTATATATTTTATTAAATAACCAAGGAGTTATACCCAAAATATATCAACACTCCAAAATATTTCTGACACCCCTAATATATTTAGAAATACCCCTATATGTTTTTAAATACACCCCGTATGTGAAAACCGAGCCCGAAATACAATATAGCATTTAAATTAAAAACAAGAAATATTAAGTTGAGGCGGGCCGCGTAGGACCCACCCCAACCATTACGCGGGCGGTATGAGGGTTGAAACCTGATCTTGTTAATTTCTTTAGCTTAGGCGGGCCGCGTAAGCCAACCCAGTTAGTTAACGCGGGCCGCGAGAGGTTCAGAATGGTGGCGCAGCCCGGTGATGATCAGGACAAGCTATACGTTGACCTTGGGTCAACACGGGGCGCGTAAGCCCTGCTCTCATGTTACGCAGGCCGCGAGAGAGTCCAGTATCAACACTATATAAAGGAGCCATCGGGTTCAACTAGAATTCGCTCACAATTCGTTTCTCAAACTTAATTTCTGAATAGAAGGCATAATACTCGGGTATTATACCCCCTAATTAGCGAGGTTCTGCTCCGTTGTAAGTATTATAACCCAGTTTCATAATAGATACGTTGCCTGATTGATTTAGGGTTTCGTAACAACTGTCGTGGTTCTGCCCGACGTAGTTGTTGGAATACCGTCTCGGGAAGGGTATCATTAATATTTTCAAAGGGTTATGATACTAACCTATGTACATTTGTGTAAATTGTAGATTATTCCCAGGAAACCCTTATGCGAAGTCTAAGATAGCAATGTGAGTTTATCCTCTTTTTGTTAACCTTTTTGGAATGTTTTACAAAACCTTAATTGTTTTACAATGTGATTAAGCGGTGATTGAGTCTTTGTAGTTCTTCAATTACTGCCGGTATGTTGGGGTTTTGTATACAAAATGTACTACACTGTGAGTAGTAAGTCGGGATAACAATACGTTACCATTGGACAATGAGTTAGCCAATGTGTAATATGACCCACAAGTCAGGATTGACAGTACTAATGGAGTAATTGTGTAGACATAAACAATGTGATCGCTCTCAATACTGTTTTAATTGATAAAATGTTTCTTGATTAAATTGGGATTCACTCACCAGTATTTCCCACTGACAAATGTTTTTAAACACGTGTTTCAGGTAACACAATGTGAAAGCCAAGTAGTAAAAAGCCAGCTCGAGAGCACGGACGGCTTGTAAAACTGTGGCTATAAAAGTTATCTAAAATACGATGTTTTAAACTCAATGAAAGAGGGTTTAACCCTATGTTGTAATAAGAAACTTGGATTTTACCCATGTGATTATTAATATCAAATAAGGTGGTTTTACTCTGATAAAATATTTCCTAACTACGGTCCTGATAAAATTTCCGCTGCCAAATTAATAAATATTGATACCACCGCCACTGAGCTAGCGGCCGCCCGTTCCCGGGACAGATAAGGGGGCGGGGGTTGTGACAACTTCCTTTTAGCAGGATCATCCTCATAGTAGAAGGATTTGATCTCTTCTCTGACAGCAATGAGTTCAAGAGGATATTGGAAACCTGCAGGAGTGAAGGCAGTGATTGGTTGTTGTACATGAGCTGATGAGAGAGGAATAGGGTTTGGGATATTAACAAGTGAAAGAGATTGTGAGGATGTTGGTGGTGGTGATGGAGAATCATCATCAGGTATAAAAATCCTTCTCCTTTTTATTGTAGGAGAGGTTGATGATGTTTTGGGTGGATCAGTGGTGGTTTTTTGAGTGGTAGAAGGTGGCTGACTAACAGTTGTTGAAACAACTGGTGTTTCAACCACTGTTGTCATTACAACAGATGTTGTAACATCTGATGTCTTCTGCTTTTTAGCAGGAGGTGATGGTGGTGAGGTTGTTTTTGGTGGTGAAGTGATTTTTGGTGGTGGTGGTAGGGCAGTGGTTGTGGTGTGTGTTGAAGTAGTGTGTGTTGAAGAGATGGCAGATGTTTGGCTGGCAGTTGTTGAAACTACTGAAGTATCAACAGTTGTTGATACAGCAGGAGTTACAACAGCTGTTTGTGTTGCAGTTTGAGGTTTGGAGCCTTTAGTTGGAGGTATGCTTTGTAGGTCTGGATGGTGTGTGTTTGGGTTGCCTCACTTGTCTAGTGGGCTTCTTCTTTTCATCCTTAGAATTTTCAACATTCATTGGTTCAGAAGTACCCTGTGCATTCAGCTCCATGAAAGCTTTCTTCTCCTGTTCCCACCTGGCTTTATCCTTAGCCTCTCTATCCTTTTTTACCTCAGCTAATGCATCAGCAATTGCATTAGTGGTAACATCAATCTTTTTGGATCCATCTGGCAAAGGGATGTTTTTGAGCATACCATCTTCAATACCCTTCTTCTTCCACTGCTTTATTTTCTCCCCCTTTTTGGCATTATCTGGAGGGGGGTTATCAATGAAGAGAATAGTGGGAGGAGCAGTGCCAATGGTGTTCAGTATATGGGCCTTTATAGCCTTGATGTCAGCTTGAGTATCTTTAAACCTTGACTCCATCATGTTTCTCAGCATTTGAACATGTATTGCATGCTGCTGATTAGCCATTTCTTGTTGTTGTTGGAGCAGGGGTTGAAATAGATTCCATAACTCATTTGTAGCAGGTGCTTGTGGTGGAGCAGATGCTTGAGCTGGAACAGCAGTGGGTTGCACCTGTTGAACTTTCAACAACTGTTGCAACATTTCTTTGATTTCTTCAACAGAGGTATCCAGTTTGTCAATTATCTCCGTCAATTCTAGGTACTTTAAATCATCATCCAACTTAATCGGATCCTCTGATTTCCCACTAACAATGGTTGTAACAGTGGTTGACTCAGGGAATGTATTCCAATAGTCATCCACTGATGCCCCTTTTTCTTGGTTCTGGGGACTTCTTCCCTCAACACATGATAACCTTTTGATGGTACCAGTGGTCAAAACAAACTCACTAGTGGTTATCAGAGGTGCTATAGAAGGAATTGCCTCCAAGGAAGTCTTATTGATGTAACCATTGTCCAAATGTAAACCAGTGGGTTCAACATTTGTAGTGGCTGCTTCACTTGGTCTACCACCAAGAGTTACATGTAACTCAAGGGGTGTAACCTCCTCAGGTCTTGTTGGTGGGTTAGCAATGAATGTTACATCAGACCTAGTCACTTGTTGGAGTATGTTCTCATTGAAAGGTGATGAAACAATGGTTAACCGGTTAGGGTTAACTCACTGGTCTCATCAAGTAGGGTTAATCCCTTCTTTCCGAGGATCACCGGCTGGATCGTCCGCTAGTTGGTTTCCTGCACAAGGAAACAAGCCGTGACTCGTAACAAGGAGGATGGGGTGGGGGGTGCTCCTTGTTACCACTCTCCGGTGTGAGAATCAGTAATTTGCTTGGGAAGCAAAGTGTGATAGTAGTAGTAGTGAGAGAGTTGAGAAAAGATACCTCAAACCTGGTTTGGGATGGGTATTTATAGCCGAGGAGTGAAGGAGGGTAGTTAAGTAGCTAGTCTGACATCGCACAGTCTCTTGCAGGTGTGTCAGACCTGTCGGTTATGGTAGTGATGCCACGTCCTACTGTGGTGTCAGACTGTTGCACACATGTGGCCATGTGGGCTGATAGGCGACTGTTCCCAGTGCCACTTGCACTGTGGTGTCAGACCCACTTGCCTTGTAGGCAGGATGCGGTGCCAGGCCGCATCGCTGCTTGCGGTAACTGATGTCGTTCCCGCGTTCTTGTTCTGGCCAAGATGTATGCGGGATGCGGTGCCGTGCCGCATCGCCGCTTGGTGACCGTTACTGTTGTCCAGATCCTTTATCATGACGAAAATGTTCATAGGATGCGGTGCCAGGCCGCATCGCTATGCATAACATTCGTTCTCGTACTTAAGGTAAGTCTTCTCATCAATGGACAGATTGGTTTCAACCGCTGTGTTCGCGCGTGCCCGCACGGACACATATAAGTTCTTGCTGGTGGGGGTTTTTGATAAGGGTAATGGTCACTCGCGGTCGTGCTGACGCGAGATCTGGGACCATACCCCTTCAAGTCCCCCAGTCTAGTGTTCCTTCCTTATGCAAGTTGCATGTGGGAGGGATACTAGACTATGGTGTCTAGAAGGTAGAATATGGGCCATGCAGATGGCTCCTACTTTCAGTAACTCAAGCTGCGGTTCCGGTGACGTCTCTTCCGTACCGGTGAGTAAGTTCCGTCTAATGGGGAATTCTCCGCCAAGGATTTGATCCGGTAATATTGTCTACCTTTCTTTGATGTCATTAGCCACCTGTTGGTGTTTCGAACCAACCTTTGAGACGGTGACTGAAGATGTTAGCAGGGTTCGAATCAACCTTTGAGATGGTGACGGAAGATGTCCGTGATCGCCACTCTAGTTGTAACCTCTGCGCCAGCTGATGCAATGTTTGTAAGTACTTTGCTCAAGCTCTGTGTTCATCAACTGGACATTCAACGATGATCCCTGTTTTGTGGGGTGTTCGTGTTCTTCCAGTTTAACTCTCAAGTAACCGCACGTCTTTTACGGTTTAGCTCTCAAGTAACCGCACGTCCTTTGCGGTTACCTCGTTGCTGCACATCGTTGGCCATGTGTGGTCGAGCTACGTGGGATATTTGCGTCATTGTTGGCCGTGTTTGGTCGAACAATTTGAATCTGGACTACGGGCAAATAAACATGGTCATAGGCATGGTAGAGCCCACCATTGTTTATTCTATGCGGTCCATATGTGGGCAAACAGTCATAAGCAGACTTGTTACCGCTGTTCCTTAGCTACTTTCCTTCACGCTTTGGTGGAAAGTAGTTTTCCTTTAAGTAGTGTTGCCGAAGGAGATCACCTTAGATACTTGGGAATCTGGGTGAAACTCGTCCGCATTCGTTCTGTAACCACTTTCCTTCACACTTAGTTGGAAAGCAGTTTTCCTGGAAGTAGCTTTGATCAACCGCGTGGTAGTTTAGTCGTGGCTCTTTCGTAGCTACAATTTGCGTATTTGTAGTTTGCCGCAGCTACTCGTGAGTGTCTGCGGTTTGCAGCAAAGAACTCGCTTCTAGAGAGCTTGAAACCTGTATGTGGCTCTTGAAGGATCAGGAGTCAGGGTTGCTGATGTGCGGTTGCTCAGCATACTTGTCCTTTATCCTAAGGAGAAGCTGTTTGCATTCCCTCCGTGGTTGTGAACCGGACACGAGGGATTTGAAACTTGAAGAAGCTTGCATGGAACGCGGTTTGTCGCATCCTGAGAAGCGGTTTTCGCAGTCCAAAGAACCACGCTGGTTCTGAGTATCTGACACACCTGTACGGGCTCGTGTGTGTCATCTCCGCATATTCCACGTGTGCTCGTAGGTATATGCGGATATTGGTTATACCCCTTTACCTAATGTAGAGATATTTATTTTTGCCTTTTTTGAGGGGTATGTAAAAAACGACATGCGATATGGGTTATGGTGCGGTAAACCAGAGGAACCGCATGCCGCTTATGTTTGGATATTGTTGTCGCTTTTGTGCCACATACGTGGCTGAACGCACGTGTGAGTTGGTGAAAGTTGGTAGGATTTTCTGGCATGTGCTGAAATGAAAGGACGTTTGCACTGCCCGAGGTCATTAATGCACTGTAGCAAGGAGTGTAAAAGTCTCTTTTGTCAGTCGCGTGGACGGCCACGCGTGTGTGGTAACCGTCAGCGGAACCGTTGCTGAACACGTGGCGTCGCGTTATTCGCCCATTTTGAAGATGATGAGTCGGTTACTGCATCGCATTAATTGCGATGCGTATATAAGGGGAAACCCTTCGATTTCTCCTCACTTGTTCAAAATTTGAAAATTTTTCCTGTGAGGGAAAGAGAGCATTCTTCATATTCTCCGATAAACTTGTCTGAAATTTCGGTGAGGTTTCTAAGTTTCTTGTGATATCATTCTTCTGCCTTCTTTTTTATATTCCTTGATGGCGGAACCATCCAATCCACATAATGCTGAGGGTGAAAACCCTGATCCCTCTTCGCCGGTGGTGGCAGAAGAGGAAGAAGAAGGTGGTAGTGCCCCCGGCGGGGGCCTACCAGTGCTGAAGTGGTCGAAGGTTCTGTTTAACAACCTGATGACCAGCATCCAGATGCCCCAGGAGTTTGGGGCTGTCTTCCCACAGGAAGGTGAAACCGGTGCCGACGCTCCGGCTGGTTACGTCACCATGTGGGCTGATTCCTTCGTTGATGGTAACCTTCGTTTACCATTGACTGTGTTTGTTGCTGAGGTTTTGGAGTATTATAAACTCCATATCTCCTAGATGAGTCCGTTCGGGATGATTCGTATTAGAAACTTTGAGTACACTTTTCGTGCTCTTGGTTTGGAGATTACTGTTGAAAATTTCTGGCGGTTCTACCAGTTGACGGTGAACACCGGGTTCTTTTCTTTTGGCCAACGGTATGGGAGCCCCAAGCTGATGACTCCTCCGAAGGGTATTACAAAGTGGAAGACCAAGTTCTTCTACATTAAGGCTGCCACGGTTGTTGCTAACATGACATTGCGGAATGTGAATGAGACCATCCCTGCGGAGGATATTGATCTTCCTAGTTCGAAGACGGTTGAGTGGTTCCCTAGGTTGAAGAGTATTGAGCATCAGAAGCTGGACAACTCGCAGTTGTGGGTGCTGCGGATGATGTTGACCAGGCCTGATAGGAAGGCAAGGCCCGTTGTGCGGGAAAAGAGTGGTGGTAAGTGTTTTTACTCTTCTGCGGTTTTCTTACTTCCTTTGTTTGTTACTAATTTGTGAGTGTACTATCAGAGGATGCTGCGCTGTGGAGGATATTTGATCCGAACTTCACAGGCAAGGTTGAGTTACTTCCGTGTGTGGAAGGTGAAGGTTTTAACTTGACCATTGTCAACAACTTTCGCGTTCCTAAACGCGAGGCATTGAATGCATCCCTGCCGCAAGGCAAAGGTATAATCCATAATCTTCTTACTTGCCTTGTAAGGAGGTTCACCTTGATGATTTAAACGCAGGTACTCTTGGGGCCTTGGGGAAATTTGAAGTGAAAGGTGCCCCCAAGAAGCATGCGGAGAAGAAGCATGTGGAGAAAGCTGTGCGGGGTCGCGGCAAGAAAAAGCCGGAGGCTGCTGTTGTTCCTCCTTTGGTGCCGCAGGCGACAGGTATCTCTCGTTCTTGTTTCCGCAGATATACCGATTATGTGGTGGTATCTGACACCCTTGAGGGTTTGGGTGTTCCAGGTGGTGGTGCGGCGGCAGGTGGATCTTCTGCGGGTTCCAAACCTGCTGATGAGAAAAGGAAGCGAAAGATAGATGATAAGGCTGCTGATGTCGGTGAGAAGAAGCGTCCGAGGATACAAACCAAACGGACCACTGCTGTATCTCAGGCGAAGCCTGCGTTTATATCTGGTAAGTGATTCGTAACCTTTACAAGTGTTTTGCTATTGTAACTTGTATTTGATGGTTATTGTTGCTTTGTCTGCAGAACCGCAAGACGAAGGGTTCTCCTTGTTTGATGCTCCTCATTCCCTCTTGCATGACACAGCTGCGGATGCGGGGGTTAATAAAGAATTTACCAGAAGCCCTTCTATTAAAGTGGTGCCTGAGCCCTCTGTGCGGGCAGAGGATACTGGGAAGGGGCCTGCGGCTCAGATCTATGACACGGTGGACTCCCATGATAATCTGATCTCCCCGCAGGACATTGATGACCTGAACCTGAAGTTTTCTGATGCTGAACAGAAAAAATATCCTGCTGCCGAGAAAGCTTCTGGTTCCGCTTCTGGGGGTGCGGGTTTTAAAGGGCCTCCTATTCAGCCTGAAGAGTCTGAATTAGAGTTCTACTACCGTAGCTATACTGAATACCGGGCTGTGAACTATCACCGTCCCCCTTGGAATGTTATGCAAGGGGATGATATTGCCACTGATCCCTCCGCGTGTAGGGAGATTTTGGGTGGTCTGGGCACCCCTTTTGAAGTTAACTGGGCCCGCGATTTGCCATGTGAGCTCCGGATCAATCAACTCTCCTCCATGCTTGTGGGGAGTTCCATAATGGCAAATGCCATTATGGAAGACTATAAGGTGCTGGGGCGCAAGGAGGAGGAAACTGCTCGCTTGCGGGCTGAGGCTGAAGAGTTGGTTAAAGCTGATCGTGAAGGTGCGGAGCAACTTAAAAAGGATAAGGCTGCCTTTGAGCAGCATAAGCAGACTGAAGAGTGGGCTGCAACTTCTGGTCTTAAACAGGTTCGTACCCTTGCCAAACTGCTCTCTGATGAGCGCAAGAGTTGGAATGAAAAACTTTCTAATGAGCGCAAGACTTGGAAAGAATCTTGGGCCAAACAGAATGAAACTCTGTTTCGTGTTCGTCAGGAGTTGACAAATGTCAAGGCAGCGAACGCTGCTTTGGCCAAGGAGAAAGCCGCAGCTGAGGCCGCTGTCAAAGAGGCCAAGGAATCGGAGGCTCGTACTGCCAAGGCTCTTGAAGAGGCCAAGGAGGCGGAGGCCCGTGCTGCCAAGGCTCTTGAAGAAGCAAATGCATACCGTACCAACTTAACCAAGACTGTTAAGGGCCTCCAGGTATGAGTTTCTTTTGCTCTTGACTTTGTATATATATTCCACAAGTGTGATTGATCATCTTTGTATGCTTGTGTTTTCCTTGTTAAAAGGCTGAAGTGCGGAGCCGGGTGGCCATTATTGAGGAGGTCACTGCCCGTGCTGCTGAAGCTGAAACGCGGGCAAGGGAGGCTGCCGAGGCTAGGGATAGCCTTGTTTCTTCATTCGATCAGCTCAAGGATGATCGCGATTGGATGCGTGATCACGGTATTGGGCATGTAAGTATCCGGTGCCTTTGCTTTCGTTTTAGATTTGCCTGTGATAACCGTATTACTTGTGCGTTGCAGATTGTTAAGGCTATCCTCGACGCACCTGAGAACGCAGATGGTGTAGAGCAGATTAGGCTGCATGCGCGGGAGGCTGGTTTTAAAGCTGGCTACAACCGTTGCATCAGTCATATCAACGTCTTAGCCCAAGGGAAATATACCGATGAAAGGTCCGGGTTTCATGGCGTGGATACCGAAGCGCGTCTTGATGCCGCTCTTGCGGCGTACAACGACATGTCCATTTCCGCCCTTGAAGAACTTGATAAATGCTTGGATGCGGAAGACTATGTGGACCGCTTGCGGTTGTTATATGCTGATAAGGAAGAGGAGGAAAAGACTGCTGGTGATGACAAGGGTGGTACGGAGTCCAGCGGTACAAAGAAAGACTAGGTTGGCCTGTGTGCCCTTTTTTGTTTCCTCATTGGTGTAAATTGTAGAAACTTTATGTAAATTTCTTGTGCACCGCATAGGTGTAGAAATTTTTCTGAATATAAAGTTTTAACTGTTTTTGTTCACTTTGTACAAGTGTTTTTACTACTTGCATGTTTGAACTGTATGAATTAGTGTTATCGTGAATAGTACTACGTCTGGGTTTTCCTTTTGCATATCTAGGTGATATGCAAGTATGAAGAACCCTACCGGCTGTAAAGCGCGGTTGAGTATACTCTATACCCTTGCTGGCCTATTACAATGTTTGTGTGTGGTCACCACTTTGTGTGGGTATCGCGAATGAAGATTTTGCCAATCTGTTTTTGCGGATACCGCAAAGTGGAACACGCATTTGTAACAGAAGGAAATAAACAATATTGCATTGAATCGTTCATTTATTTGCAAATGGCATGCGGCCCGATAGGTTAGATGGAAAATGTAAAACATGGCTTACATGTAACAGCGTCGAAGTTGTTGTGCATTCCATGTGCGTGCGATAGGTTCACCATCTAACGTTTGCAGTTTATACACGCCCTTGCCCAGGACCTCTTGGATGAGGTAGGGTCCTTCCCACTTGGGGGCAAGTTTCCCTGGGCGCTCCGCGTTAGATGCTTCATTGTCACGAAGGACATAGTCTCCCGGGTTGAAGGTACAAATGCGGACGCGTGCATTGTAGTATTTTTCAAGTTTGGTTTTGTACCTGGCCTTGTTGATTGCTGCATTTTCACGTCTTTCTTCTAGGAGGTCCAAGTCAACCCTGCGTTCCTCATTGTTGTCTATTTTGTTGATAGCCAACATTCGGGGTGAGGGGAGACCTACTTCAGCGGGGATCACCGCCTCAGTGCCATAGACCAGGCTGAAGGGTGTCTCACCGTGACTTGTCTTTGGGCTTGTCCTGTGAGCCCATAGGATACTAGGGAGTTCATCGACCCAGCCTCGTCTGGCTGTTCCCAACCGTGCCTTGATGCCTTCAACTAAACTTTTATTGATACTCTCTACTTGGCTATTCCCTTGCGGATGCGCCACTGAGGAGAATATGTGTTCAATGTGTAGTTCCTTTAGCCATTTTTGAAAGTCGTCGACAGCGAAGTTGGTGCCGTTGTCGGTAACTATGTGTCACACCCCAACCGGTGGCGGAATCATCGGGGCGCGGCACTAGGCGAATCAGATTGCTCAAGAGAATCCATAACAACTATATTGCGATAATATTTAATACATTCGTTATCCCATACTAACAAATAATACAATCACATAAGTTATCACAGATTTCTTGTCCTCTCGAACAATACAAATCCGACAACCTAGATTTTAGTTGAGTTTCTAGACTCCCTAGCTTGATTTGATATAGTCTGCGATCTAGCCTGCAACATACGTAAAAATAGTTTGTCAATACAAAAGTATTGGCGAGTATACAGGTTTGAATAGTATAGCATATAGATAAAAAGTGTTGCGAATTTCCACATGCATAAACGTAGTACACGACATATATACTCACAAAACTGATACTACCAACTAAGTCCTCGATGCTCGAATGTACGATGGCATAACTAGACCCCGTCGGGCGCAATAGTACTATACTAGTCTTGGTGGGACGTCGCGAGTATAAGTCCTAGCACATATGCAACTAGCATCACGTATATCTATGCATAACAGTTATTCGCAAGTGATAGTTCGATTGATTGAGTATTTCGTTTGATC
>JARYGA010007477.1:0-22025 GCA_030545235.1 Helianthus tuberosus
AACTGAAAATGCCTCAATGCTGGACGTGAGGCTGTGAGCTTCGGAATCTGAGTTGGCTTTCCTGCAACTAGATTATTTGACTTTTTTAATCGATTGTCAATTTATATGTGTGTTCATGTGGAAGAAATTATGATGGATCAAATAATCCAAAAGGTTTAACAATTAAAAGATCTAATTGTATTAGCTGATGAATGAAATACCCAACTAAAAATTCTTATATTCTTATATTGCAACATACAGACAACTAAATTATATCATTTTATTTATGGGTTGAGATGAAACCTATCATTTTATTTTAGCAATATAAATATGTAACGTACTTTAGTAAAGAGATGAGTAACGTTGTTTTCTGCAATAAAATATATACGTTAAATGCTATGACCACCTATGTACTCGCGTAGGGTATGATCGGGTTCTTGGATTTTAATAATCTTAAGTTTTATCTGTTGGCCCAACTCTAAAAATTCCTTTCAGCGATCCCAACTGTAATAATTTGACCTCCATCGATCCTTTTCAAACTCCATGTGCGCTTAATTCAATTAAGGAGGCTGCAGGTGCACATGAATCTATTGAGGAGTCCAAAGACTTATATGTTATAAAAGGATCAATGGGGGGTCAAATTCTTGGTGGGAATTTTTGAAGTTGAGATTATTATCAGCCAACAAGTGAAACTTAAGATTATTAAAATCCAATAACTCATTATATTAACATAAATTCACTCAAGTATTTATTTTAGCCAACCCGTGTAACACACGGGTACTTAAACTCAAAAATTCTTAAGAGATAAGCATAAACACTTTCTTTAAATCCTATAAATATAGAGATGTACTTTACTTTCTTTAATTTTTTTATTATAGATATTCCAATGTGAAGGTATATTTGTTGTTTCCTCTATTATATAATATAGAATAGAGACTCCAATGTGAATGCTCTAAATATAGATGCGTACTTTACATTCTTGCTTTTGTATGTTTTTATGGCTCTTTACAACAAGAAAAAGTTTAAGAAACCGAATTAAAAGTGTTATTTTTAAACTTTTATTTGTTGTAAATTAAAGAATACCTGCAATGTGTGACTTCTGTTGAGCCATAGTGGTTAGTTGAACTGGGACATACCAATGTGATTGATCCTTATGTCTTAATTTTTAAGATTATCTTCCATGTTTGTGTGGTATGAATACCAATGTTTTTCTTTTTTTTTCTTTTTTTTTTTTTGGATCACTCAAAGTTCAACTTCCTCATTGTTTATTATACATTTGAATATTTTTGTGTTACTTGAGTTACAAAAACTTTAATACAAAGAAAATTATAAATAATTATACCATTAATACTTCATATTCTTATTCTTTAGGATAATAATAAACAAATTAATATTAAAATTCCAATAATTATTTTTTTATTTTGAAGACATTAACGTTTAATTAATATATCTAAGTCGTCACACATTATTCAGCTTTTAATATATATATATAGTTTTAATAAATTTAAATATCCGAACACATAAAATTTTCAATAATATCAAGAACTCACGAATTCGTTCATACTATCTCTCTCAAATGTGTTCATCAAGAACGTTTGAAAACATGTGTTTTTATTTTATTTAACGACATAATTTGATTAATGCAAATTAAATTTTCCAACCGCGAGTATTCGCGGGTGATAACCTAGTAGAATATAAACCAGTTCATAGATAAATTAAGAGGTTGAAAATTATTTGACGGGTGTTATTCGTAATCATCTTAAAGCGTTAACCAAAATTTATGGTAATGTACTAATGAAAATCGTATGTTTTAGAATTTCGAATCTTGATCCTACATTTATATGCTTTAACTACCCAGCTCACTCAGGATAATTATTATATATTAATATTAATATGATTTTTGCCATTATTATTACTATTATCAAATCATACTTATTAAGTTTAGAAAGTTTGAACCAAATGAGAGCATTGTGTTACTTTGGAATGATAATGATAACAACATCATTGTTGTTGTTATCAATAGTAGATTAAATTACAATTAAAAAACGTCATTTTGATACTAGATTGCAAAGTGTGTCATTTCTCTTTAAAAAGTATAAAAGGCGTACTCAATGTTTGCAAACCCTTGCAGGTTACGTCATTTGACCATAACACAATTAGTTTTTTATGGTTAAATATGACCAACTGGACCCTATGTAAGGGCAAATTAGTCTTTTTACCCTATTATTTAAAGTACTTTAACAAATAAACTCTTCCATCAACCTACTTCTATCAATCCCTTAACCAAAACCCTAACTTTCCCATTCACCTTAACAGTCTTCCAACAAAACACCACCATTATCCTCCACTAAAGACCTCAACGACACCCCCCACCGCCACCAGCGAATCCCAGACGGCCACCTCTTTCAATGTCGCCTTCTCCCCCATCGTAATCGACAGATCCATTGAATCCCGGCCGGCCACATAAACAGATCCACCAAAACACTCACTCTCCAATTTACTGAACAAATCCACCGAAATCCCTTACTCTCCGTCACCAACGAATCCCTTTTTGTTGAGGGGCCTGTTAACGGTTTTGGGTGTAAAAGTTTGGTGATTTTGAGTGTGGGGTGGTTGAAGACGACGTTTAGTGGTGGGGTTTGGGGTGGGGTGGGGAGAGGGTGTGGAAGAGGGGTGAAGTGGCGACCATTGAAGGATGAGATGACTTTGAGTTGGAGCTTGAGAGAGGATGTGATATCTGGAACGGTGTATTGGAGAGAGGGGATGATTTCAAGCTGGGGTTTGTGGAGGGTTTCGATGCGAAATTCGATTTATTCCCGGATTTCTTTGAGGCAGAAGAAATGCGGAAGTCAACAGAATGAGGAGGACGACCTGGTAAGTCTTCGGGAAATACGTCAGGAACATCATTCACGCTTTTTCTTGTGTCCTTCTTTTCCACAATGAGGGCAAGAAAAGCAAAGTACTCTTTGCGAAAATATTTGTTCGCTTGAGTACACGACATGAGCTTGAGGCCTTTTGAAGGCTTCTCACCGTAGACGTGTAACGAATCACCAGATGAGAAAGGAAGACGAATGAATTTATCTGAACAAACAACTTCAGCAAGGACTTGCCGAAGCCAATCCATACCTACTATGATATCGAAACTACCCAGTTGCATGGGTATGAGGTCAACTGAAAACTTGTGATCGTTGAACAATATAACACAAAAAAAACATAGTACAAAAAAATATAGCACGAAAAAATTCAACACAAAAAATATACTACAAAAAATCTAGCAAAAAAAAAATTGAGAAAAAAATTCAAAGAATAAAAAAACCCAACACAAAAAATTTGGCATAAAAATATAGTACAAAAATCTAGCACAAAAAAATGTTATACAAAATAGAAATAAAACATATTTTCTGTGGGTTTTTTTAGTCATCATATTTTATATAGGAATATGGTACTCAAATTAAAGAGAAAAAGACGCTCGATTTTATGGTGAAATTTTTATGTAAAAATAATGTCGTATAAAAAAGTTATGAACATTTAAAAAATGAGTGTGTAATATGCATGTGTCTTTCATATGGAGAAAGAAAGTCCATAAATATGATTTTACCAAGATACCTTTACACTCCTGTTTATTCCCACATTTTAATCTTAACTATTGATTTGAAAGATGAATGTTTAAGATTTTTTTTATCCTAGTTTTCTAATTTGACAAAATAAACTTTTTATTTCATGTTACCACATATTTATATAGTGCCAAATAGAGTTGTTAGTTAATACGTTAAATAATTCTGTAAATGACCATTTTGGTCGTTGATAAATACATTTAACATAAATATATTTTGATTTAGAATTTCGGGTAGATTTCGAGATCTTTTAATTTTGAGGTTTTATTGCAATGATAAATGATAAATTTTGTTTTCCATTTAAATATATATGTATCAAACCTTTGTATACGTTTTCTAAATCAATTAGTTCCATACAAGTTATCCTCATTTTATTATACGGGTTAGGATCAAATACAAAGGATCCTAATTGTAAGAAGTGTAAGAAGGATTTATAGAGTGACAAGTGTCCAATAACCTAAAAAACCCACTACACAAAAAAACTTCACTACAAAAAAAAAAAAAAAAAAAAAAACCACCTTAAACATCCACCACCACCAAAAACCTAAACCCCCACATCACCCACCCAATTTTTTTTTTTTTTTGCCGAGGGAGTGGGGGTTTAGGTTTTTGGGTGGTGGTGGGGGTGGGTGTTTAGTGTTTTTTTTAGGTTTTTTTTTTTTTGGGGGGGGGGGGGGGGGGTGGGGGTGGGGGGGTTAGGTTTTTTTGGGGGGTTTTTTTTTTGTGAGGTATAGTTTTTTTTTTATTGCCGGGGGTGGGGGGTTTAGGTCTTTTTTTGGGGGGGGGGGGGGGGGGGGGGAGGGGGGTGGGGGTTTAGGTTTTTGGGTGGTGGTGGGGTGGGGGTGGGTGTTTAGGTTTTTGGTGGTGATGTAGTGGGTTTAGTTTTAGGTTATTGAACACTTGTCACTCTATAAATCCTTCTTACACTTCTTACAATTAGAAGCCTTTTTAGAATAACTTGACCTTTAATATACAATTAATTACAATATCTGAACTACAATTAAAAAAAAAAGTTTAAGTAACGTAAAAACATTATTTTATCCTCATATAGAAAACCATATTCCATAAAATATGTGATAGACCCGCAAGAGTTAAAGAGCACCTTCTTGTTTGTTCCCACTATAAAACTAACCACACCACATGTGTTAGTACCACAAACTCAAATCAAACCCTCAAACAAAAATGGTGTCTCAATCTCCAATACCACTTCATTTGTGTTTCTTCCTCATCATACTCTTCATGTTCCTAAGCTTGTCATGGTATTCGAGTTACGAATCAATGTTCGAGGGTTTCTTCGATAGTCTTAAGTTGGTTTTTATCGTTTCACCGGTTTTGTTACTAGTGGTTCTTCAGTTGATTTCCACATTTGATGCTACCGGCCGCTCGACGTTCTTTGTGGCAGATAATGATTCGAATGCCGGCTCAACTCCTTGGGGTGTTGGTTTGGTTCTTGTGCTTCTTTTATTCTTGCTTTCTTATCAGACTGATCTCCGTGAACGGTGGTTTCCGCTTCTTAGTTGATGATTTCGGTTGTTGAGGGGGGTTATGGAAAGTAATCATGTAATAACTAATAAGTCACAAGTGTAAATGGTTGTAGTAGTTTCGTATATTATGTTGTTTACCATCATTGGTTTACAACTAGCAATCAAAGAACATCTTTATAGATTTATTCTTTTTTCTAAAGTTGGAAAAAAAAATATAAAACTCATATGTATTTTGTATAATTCAGTTGTAGGCGGTGTTTATCACTATTAGTTTAGTAGACTAGATATAACAATTAGAGAAAGCTTTGTTATTTTTTTATATGATTACTTTTTATGTTTTCCACTAGTTTAATTATCTTTTATACACTATATACAAATGCATTATATTATTATTATTATATTATATGGTTCTAAACATATTGGTTTTGAAATTTATGTTTTCCACTAGTTTAATTATCTTTTATACACTATATACAAATGCATTATATTATTATTATTATATTATATGGTTCTAAACATATTGGTTTTGAAATTAGAGTTAAGTTTACGTACAAACAGCCTTATCGTATAAAACGTACGAAAGTTATGAAAAAAAAAGCGCGGTGATATTTTCGTAATTAATTGCTCGTAGGGTAATTATCAAAATTACTTTACAAATGATCTTGTAGGGTAATTTTGATCTTGTAGGGTAATTTTGTAAAATGTTATTGTAGGGTAATTTTGAAACTTGTAGAATAATTTTGATACACTTTTAGAGTAATTGTGATACTCTACAAAATTACTCTACAAGAACAAAATTATCTTATAAGATCAAAATTATCATACAAGATCATTTGTAGAGTAATTATGATACTCTACAAGATCAAAATTACCCTAAAGAACATTTTACAAAATTACCCTACAAGATCATTTGTAGGGTAATTTTGATAATTACGAAAATACCACCGTGTTTTTTTTTTTATTTTTTTTTTATTTTAACTTTTTCACCATATTTATACGTTTTGTATGATAAGGGTATTTGTATTTGATCTTTTGTCTTTGAGATTAATATACCCCTGTATGTATATATTAACTTTCAGTTAATTTGTCAAAAAAAGGTAAGATGCGAGCAAATGATCATACAGCTTAACTTTCAGTTAATTTGTAAAAAAAGGTAAGATACGAGCAGATGATCTGCAGCGTTACTGTTTTGTATCCTCATATCATCTTTAATAACTAACAATTTCTTATTCTTTAAGATACATAATATAATATTCTATATACTCTTAAAAGAAAAGGTCGGTGGAAATCTCACCGGCTTTGCCTCCCCTCCTCTATACTTTCACGATATTGCAATTTTAGCCCTTTAAGTTTGGTACCTTCAAAGTTTCATAAAATGACAAATTTAGTCTCTAAATTACTACTACATTTTACAAATAGTTTGCTTTTGACACCCTAACTTTGTGGTAGTTTTCTTCTTATCCCAAAACTTTATCAAATTTTATCTTTACCTTTTCTTAGCCCTTAAGTTTAGGAAATGCAATTTTTAACACTTTGACCCCCTCGAGAGTTTTTGGCTTGACGATATAAATTCGAGTTAGTCGGGTACGTTATGATTGTACGATATAAATTCGATTTACATTACGTTTTGATACAATCGCAATGCAACTATAGGATACATTGAGTTTAATCGGATACATCAGAATGTGCGTTTTCATATGGTTAACACATCACATAACGCTTGAACTAATCTGTTTGATATTTGCGAACTACTCGTGCCGCAACGCGCACGAGTGTTATTACTAGTAATGATATATAATACATGTTGTAAGGGTAATTTAAGATGCTCAAAAGTTAAATAAATTTTTTAATTTGATGTACAACACTAAAATAAGGGTAGATTAGTTTTTCAAACACTAAGGGGCTGTGTTGAATCTGTGTTGATGTCACCGAGACAATGATATCCAACAATACTAACAACCTCTAACCTCTGCTAATGACTAAACCCTGTTGTATTACAAACATTGATTACAAGACTCTGTTGAATCTATCTTCTGATGAGCTCTAACCTCTAATGAAGCTTTAGGCAGCAGACCTTCTTCAAAGGGTGATCAGACCTTTGCTTCCAGCAGACCTTTGGTCTTCATCAGCGGTTTAGCTTTAACAGTCTTTATAATCCAGCAGACCTTAGAAGCAACAATTGTTAGATGACTTGCCATTGAAGGAAGAAAGAATTCAAAGCACTGTTATTCTGGATCAGTAGATTGCAGAACTATTTTGGCTTACATGAGCCAACAGTAACTAAGTTAGGTTCATAAAATGCAGTACGTTAGACTTTTTAATTTTATAAATTTTCGTAAGCGTACAAAAGTTATTATCTATAGTTCTAATGTAAGCTAATAAATTATTTGCTTTATCAGGTAAACACACTAATATTGCAATAAGTATTGAACGTTTACACGTACGACTCTCTGTAAAGCAAGAGCTTTAATACTTTATTTAAAACTTGCACTACTAAAAGTGTCACATGCAGTCCGGTTTAGGGCTGTAAACGAACCGAACGAACACGAACAAGGCCATGTTCGTGTTCGTTCATTAAGGAAATTAACATGTTCGCGAACGCATACCGAACATAAGTTTATGTTCGTGTTCGTTGGTTAAGAAAATTCATTTGTTCACGAACAGTTCGTGAACACTGGTCTCGAACACAAACGAACGCAAACAAATAAAAACGAAGCAAATGAACATTTAACTTGAAAATAAAAAATAAAAACATTCTTATCCTTAAACATTGGATATAAGTAATTAAATACAACCATCAAATGATAAGTCAAAACACAAGAAGTCTACTACACCATCAAACGATGAATCAAGTTTAACTAACTTATACATAATTATCCCAAAAAATGTCTTAGAATATCCAAATTTAGCTAACTTAGAAAAAACAGGATTTCAATTTTTCAATATGTTTAGATAAAGGTTTATTATTTATTATTTTTTTAATATAATCAAACGAACATGAACGAACGTAACCGAACATATTACCAAATGTTCACGAACGCAGACAAACGAACAAGACCTGTGTTCATGTTCGTTCGCTAAGCTAACCAAACGAAATTTTTTGTTCGTGTTCGTTCGTTAAGCTAATCGAACGGACATAAACGAACTTCCCGTCGAACGATTCACGAACTGTTCGCTGAACGTTCGGTTCGTTTACAGCCATAGTCCGGTTAGTATAATTTGTGACTACTTGGTAATCTTTTCACATATGTTTATGTGTATTTTATAGTGAGTAACATGTCACATCGAAATAAATTTATATCTATGAGATGCACTATATTAGTTAGAGACTATTATAATTGAAAGATGTAATTTGATTAGGTTCCCTTTTGTAATTACGCTCATTGTATTTTAATTAGATTACCTTTATAATTATTCTTGTTGTACTCTTATAAATAGTTGATCAATAATACAAAATAATTTACAGAAGTATAACTTTTTCATATCCATATTAGACTTTTAGTGTTCTTGTAATAGCTTGAATTCTGGGAGAGAATCAAGAGAGAAAGAGAAGAACCCAAAATCAAGCTATCTTTGTTGTGACCAAGCTTAACTTCTTTATAACTGGCTAACAAACTCAATTACACATATTACAAGTTTACCCCTCACCTATTACAATTATACTAAATGGACCCTAAAGTTTTAACAACTCAATTACACATATCGATACTTCCCTCTTAGACAAAATCCTTGTCCTCAAGGATCACTCAAACTGGAAATCTGGAAACCTGAGTTGGAATTCATCTCTATATTCCCATGTAGTATCTAACAGAGATTTGTTCTTCCATTGAACCAAGATCTATCTAACAACTCTATTTCCCCTCAGATTTCTTGGTCTAAAGGCTTTCACCAAACATTTAATCTCTGGTTTAATATCTCCTACAAATAAGCTTGTAGCATATTCTTCCGATAACACCACTTTGGTCATCAATGAATCAAAAGTATTACAATAATCTTGCAATGAACCAGTTTGTTGCAAATTCTTGATTTCCTACATAGCATAGTCCCACGGAGCTTCAGAAAATCTTATTGTTACTGACTTTACATAATCATCCCATGGGATTTGATCCACCGGACAATTTTGACTTGTGATAAATTCTTGATGCCACATGAGTGCAATTCCTTCTAAATTGATTGCTGCATACTGCACTTTCATGTACTCTAGAGTTCTATAACTGAAAAGAACTGATTACATTTATAAATCCACCCATCAACATCTTCACCATTGAATTTAGGGAAATCTAGTCGCCCTAATCTTTCTAATCGTTGATCTTGTTGCACAATCCCTATCGAATTTGATCTGCTCTGTGTTTCTGCAATTTGTTTCTTCAAACTCTTGAACATCGACTGTAATTGCAAATTCAATTGCACAATAGCATTTTGATTGTCTTCCTACAACTTGAATCAATTGTGCGTGTTCTTTCAACGTCTTCTCCAATTTCTCCATTTCTTGTTGTCGAATACTCGCCATGAATCACGAATTAGGTCCCGAAGCCCAGATTGATTGTGCTCTGATACCAATAATAGCTTGAATTTAGAGAGAGAATTAAGAGAGAAAAAGAATAACCCAAAACCAAGCTATCATCATTATTACCTAGCTCAACTGTTTTATAATTGGCTGACAAACTCAGTTACACATATTACAAGCTTACCCCTCACCTATTACAACTAGTTTAATACCCATTCGGTGGACGGGTTACGCTAACAACGTAACAAACAAAGATAATGTATATTGATGGTGTTTCGGTTTTGTTCTCCTTTTCTTCTTTTCCATCTCCTATTTGAAAAAGTTACAACCATCTAACTTTTCCTTTTCTTCTTTTCAAACCACTAAAACTCATTCTCAAAACACATTACCCAAACACTACAAAAAATAAGCTATTAACTTTTAAGAAGTCAAAAACTTAAAAGGAGCTCAAAATAAGCAATCCCAAACACCCACATTAAGTGGACACAGGTCTAAACAACATTATAAACAAAAGCACCATTTTTAATTTATAAAAGGAAAACAAACGTGAACAATGTACAACCACACAACAATATAAAATAAAATGATAAAGTGACAAAACATGAAATGTTGTTATTTTAATGCAAAAGTAAACGGTAGGCAACACTGGGGGAAAGTGTTATAACAATCAAACATGGTTTACTGCCTCAATTTTTTCGGCTTTTAGATCGTCCTCTATAACCTCAAATATGGCCTCTTTTCGACTTGTTGACTTGATGCATGGTGCCCATTTGTCAAAGTTTGTGTATTTTTGGCATCGTCTACTGAGGCAACCTCATGGTTCACATCAACAACCACCTGAAAGTTGTTATACAAGTACGAGAGTAAGGAATACAAAGTTGGGATGTTATAGTGGCCTTTGGGCTGCTATACATATGTTGGACGGTGCTCAGAAACCCAAAGACTATCTCCAATGCTAACGGTGCCCTTAGGCGCCCTTAACTGCCTAGTCAGCTGCCACATCATATCCTTAAAATTTCTTACAAGTCCTTAAAACCCCACATTTTCTTCTCCAACCATACAAATATCCTTACATATCCTTATATTTTCCACATCACACATTTTTCTTTAACTTAAATAATAGAAGTAAGGATTTGAATAACAAAAATAAATAAATAAAAACATAATAGTGAAATTGCTTATTTATTTTGGATTTGATACATATTATTTGTAGACCATAATAAGTAAATTAAAAAAGAAACAAAAGAGGCTGGCAAGTTAAATAAATTTTTAGTTGTTTTATATCAAGTGAAATAATTAAATTAAATAAATAAATATTCAAAAAAAGAAGTTTGTTATTTACCCATTTTTACGTATGACTTTGGGCTTTTAACTAACCTTTAAAATAATTTTTTCGTATTGGACTCTAAGTTAAAAAAAATAAGCCCAATTCATACATATTAATAATTAGGTTTTGGTTATCTTCTCTATTAAGCTTCTGATAATGTTTGGAAGAGCCGCAAGTTAGGTTTCCACTTTCCATTCAGCCAAAATTTTCCGATCATCTCCAATTCGCATGCCTTTTTTCATCAGCACTCCTCTCATGTAATAGTCCCCATTTAATGTATTCGTTTATTCTTATTTTTTTCTTCTAAAACTCGGCTCAATAACCGAGGAAAACGACGCCCAAAATTACGGGCTTTTCCTTTTTGGGTTATTGGATTTTATCACCCACAACTATCGGTCTTTGGCCGTTGCCACCCGCAACTAACACTTTGACACCCGGCACCCCCAACTTGACTTTTTGTTTGCACTGGCACCACTCAGTTAAATATTCTCTAAGTTGGTTAGTCATTTGTCCGATGTGGCACCATTTGGCTGATCTGTACATGCTGATGTGGATGATGAGGTGTTATGTCTCATTTATATACCCTACCTTACATCACAGTCATCACCTTCACTCATCATCGCGATCATCACATCATGACAATGGAGCCCTAATCTGCCGAATGTAAGGTAAGAGTTAACTAAGTTCTTGAAATTAGTCATTTTTTTAGATGTCTTCAACAATAGATGTTATGCTATGGATTGGCGGTCACATTGAGGTAGGATTTGGTCAAGCACAATATGTAGGAGGTGATTCAAAGCTTGTTAGAGTAGATGTAGACCACATTTCTTACTTTGAACTTGTAGATTATGCAATGGATTCCGGTTTTTAAAGTTCTAGAAAATTTCATATGTATGGGTTGGATGCTGATGATGGGGGACTTCATCACTTTGAGAGTGATAAAGATGTGTTGCACTTGTCCGGTAAGGTTATGACATGGAATAAACCATTTATGGAAGTCCTGATCCAAACAGGTCCAATACTGGCAGATGAAGCCCATTCCTGTTCCAGGCCCACTAACCCATCTCCTCGGCCCAATGAGCAAAAATCCCAATCCACAAAGCCTGCTAGGTCAACTGATAGGGTTTCAATGGATATAGACAATGAATATGGTGATGATAGTGATGACAGTGAGTATAAACAATCAGCTGGATCAGGAGAATCGGATGATTATACTGATATTGATGACCTAGTTCCAAGCAGTGATCATGATGATGAGGAGGTTCTGGAAGAGGTAAATGGTTCTGAGTCAGATAGAGATGACTTGGAATGGAGACAGTCACAAGATGCAGTTATAAAGGCTACTCATGTTGATTGTGAAAACAAAAAAAAGTTGTTTGACGAATGCTTAAAGGAGAAAGAAACAGAGGGAAAGTTGCATGAAACTAATGATGCAGTGGGTGCACATATAGAGGGGTACAGTAGCTACGAGGAATCAGATGGTGACATTCTTACACCCGGTGAAAGTGAGGACGATGATATCAGGGGTAAGAAGTATAAGGAAGCTGCTCCATCTGTAACTGAACCCACTAACTGGAAGAAATTCATTTGGAAGGTAGGAACAAGGTTTGCATCAAGGGATGCCTTCAAAGAGGCAGTGAGAAGGTATTCAGTGACTAATGGTAGGAATTTGTACCTTGCTAAGAGTGAGATGGGCAACTGTGGTTGTATAGTTGTCAAGTGTATAGAAGGGTGTCCATTTTTCTTATTGTGCTCACTGCATAAGGGTAAGGAGTGTTATATGGTTAAAAGAGTGAAGAATAAACATTCCTGCCAAAGGAACATGATAAAGAACAGACAATTAACAGCAGGGTTTATAGCTAATGAGTTCCTACCATTGTTTAGATCCAATCCCAATTGGTCTGCTAAGGAGATTGTATTGGCTGTAAAACAGAAGTATAAGGTCATAATTACTAAGTGGTTGGCTTACAAGGCTAAATCTTGTGCTCATAAGAAGTTGCATGGATCAATGAGGGATCATTATAGTAAAATTGGTGCATACATGGATATTTTGAAGAAAATAAATCCAACATCAACGTTTGTTCTTGTAACTGCACCACCAGGTTTTATCAATCTAGATCCAACAGCCACATGTGAAACATTCTTTAGATTATTTGTATGTTTTGATGGTGTCAAAAAAGGATTTTTAGCCGGATTCAGGAAGGTGTTATGTTTAGATGGCTATTTTCTGAAGACATTCCTGGGGGGAATGTTATTAACTGCTGTTGGAAGGGATGCTAATGATCAGATGTATCCTTTGGCATAGGCAGTGGTTGAAGGGGAGAACAATGATAGTTGGGAATAGTTCATGGAAGAGCTCAGGAAGTGTTTGGGAATAAATGATGGTGGGGAAGCATGGACATTCATATCAGATCAGCAGAAGGTACCACTTTTCTATGATGCTTACTAGAAATACCTTTGTTATATTCTGCATAGTATTAACACTTATGATCATGCAGGGTCTATTGAATGTTGTTGCACTAGCCAAGGGCAGAGCATAGAAACTGTGCAAGGCACATCTATGCTAACTGGCACAAGACATTCAAGGATGAGGAGTTGAAGGAACTGTATTGGAAAGCTACAAGGGCTTATTGTGAACCTGAGTGTCACGACCCCCGGCCCGGTTTGACCCGGTCCAGGAGCCGCGGGACAGAAAATCCCGTGGTATTTATTTAATGAGTTGACAGCGGAAGATTTTAGCAGGATCCTTTAAAACTGAAATTTCCCGATTATTTTATTTCATAATTCGGGATAAAACCCCGGTAATTTACAATATGGTGATTTCACTGGGAAATCTTTATTTTACAAAACATGTTTCTTTATTTATATTGAGCCACTTCCTTAAGCTTGTAGTGCTTCACATCACTTTTCCTGGATCACAACAGATCACCTGAAACATGTTTGAAAAAGGTTTTGTCAGCGGGGAAATACTGGTGAATCATTCTTTTTACTAAAACGACGTGTTGTTATAATTTACATTATTAAGAGCGATACAATGTTTATACATATCAACCATCTACCCACGGTATTTATCACTCGACCACCTATTGGCTATCTCGTTGTCCAATGGTGTCTGTGATTATGGTCATATCACCCCTTGGCTAATCCGTTGTCCAATGGTGACGGTTATCAAGTAATGTATACAAAACCCACATACCGGCTGTAATTTGGAGATTACAAAGACTTAATCCCTGTAATTATAACTTTGAAAATAACATGATTTTGTAAAATACTTTGATAAAAAGAGAATGACTCACTTTGCCGATTTAATACGGGCAGAGTCTAGCCTACTGATTAGCCTTGTAACCTATTTTAAATAACAATGCACACAAACTAGGTTAGTAACTAATACAACATTTACGATAACTCACGAGATTAAACCCTCACAATGAATGACAAACTGCGATACTTAAACATCCATCGAGTTCACGACGAATGACAAAGCATAACCCTAATGTGGGCAGCACTTAAACATCCATTGGATAGTTTCAATCGATCGGACATTGAATCGTAGCAGCGATCGAGTTATTACCCTGTTTTGCGGCAGCGTTTCGTGCTGTGTGTGTTTTGTAGTAATCAGATCATAACTCAGTGTGTATAACGAATTTTAACGTCGAACAAGTGCCAAAATTCAAGTCCCACACCCCTCTATTTATACTTAAAATTTGACACCCTCGCGTGACGCGAGGGGTCCATGTTGGGGCGTCGCGTGACGCGAGGGACACCACCCTATTATAGGGTATCCCCGTGTGTTTGTAGCTCAGGTGAGTCAGCGGATTTTTAAAATTCGATTTTGACAGCACTTTCTGTGGATAATCGTCAATAGGAATACCCCCCCCCCCCTGAGTTTTAGGGGCCCTGATCCTGATTCTGATTGTTCTGAAAATTTTAGGGTTTATGCAGAATCACTTGGGGGTCTCAATTAGGGTTTCCTATTGGACAAATTAAAATAATAATTAGGATTTTTGATACGAGTTGTTACATCCTCCCCACCTTAATAAAAATCTCGTCCTCGAGATTTACTGGAATAAGTGAGGATATTTCCGCTTCATTTCTGATTCCAGCTGCTAAGTATATTCAGGTCCTCTCTTTGAATCCCACTTGACTTTGACTAGCACTAGTCGTTTGTGCTTGAGAAACTTGATCTTTCGGTCTTCTATTTGAAGTGGTTTTTCTACGAATTTTAACTTATCATTTACCTCTATGTCTTGAAGAGGTACTACCAGGGATTCGTCTGATAGGCATTTCTTGAGATTGGATACATGAAATACATCATGTACTCCAGCTAACTCTTCTGGTAGTTGTAAGCGATTAGCAACTGGTCCTATACGTTGAATTACTGGAAATGGTCCTACGTATCTTGGACTTAGCTTTCCTTTCTTACCGAATCGAACTACTCCTTTCCAAGGAGAAACTTTCAAAAGTACCTTATCTCCGACTTGAAATTCCAGGGGCTTGCGTCTATTATCGGCATAACTCTTTTGACGATCTCGAGCAGTCTTTAGTCTTTCCTTGATTTGAGTGATCTTGTCGGTAGTTTCTTGCACTATTTCAGGACCGGATAATTGACTGTCTCCTATTTCTGCCCAACAAACCGGAGTTCTGCACTTTCGTCCATACAGTGCTTCGAATGGGGAAGCTTCAATGCTTGAATGATAACTATTGTTATAGGAGAATTCAATTAAGGGTATGTGATCATCCCAATTTCCACCAAAATCTATTACACATGCTCTAAGCATGTCTTCCAGTGTTTGTATCGTCCTCTCACTTTGCCCGTCTGTTTATGGATGATATGCCGTACTTAAATTTAGTCATGTTCCCATTGCTTTCTGGAAATTTGTCCAGAAGTGGGAAGTGAAACGACTATCCCTATCTGATACAATGGAGAGTGGAACTCCATGTAAGGATACGACTTCATCTACGTACAACTTGGCTAATCTTTTCATGCTAAAGGTTTCCTTCATGGGTAGAAAATGAGCTGATTTGGTTAATCGATCCACAATTACCCAAATCGCGTCATTACCCTTTTCTGGTTTTGGGTAACTTAGTAACAAAGTCCATTGTTATGAGTTCCCATTTCCATACAGGCATTTCTAATTGTTTTAGTAGACCTGAAGGTTTTTGGTGTTCTGCCTTAACTTGTGAACAAGTAAGACACTTAGAAACATATCTGGCTATGTCCTTTTTCATTCTTATCCACCAGAAATTATTTCTTAAATCTTGGTACATTTTATTGTTACCAGGATGCATGGTATACCTAGATTTATGAGCTTCTTCTAAAATTTTATCTCTTAATTCTCCTTGCTTAGGTACCCAAATCCTTTTCTTATGAAATCTCCAAATTCCATCAGTTCCTTGCTCAAATTCTTTTACTCTTCATTTCATTCCTTCAGCATCATCCTTGATTGCTGTTTCCTGAACATTCTTTAGTTGTTCCATTAAATCTAACTGTAGATTTAATCTAAGAGCATGGACCCTTCGTTGTTTCTTATGATACTTACGACTTAAGGCATCTGCAACTACATTTGCTTTTCCTTCGTGATACTGAATATCACAGTCGTAATCACTTAGAATCTCCACCCATCTCCTTTGTCTCATATTTAACTCTTTTTTCCCAAAGATGTATCTTAAACTCTTATGATCTATATAGACAGTAAACTTACTTCCATACAAATAATGTCTCCAAATCTTAAAGGCAAAAATTATGGCTCCTAACTCTAAGTCGTGAGTCGTATAATTTTCCTCGTGCTTTTTCAATTGTCTTGAAGCATACGCAATTACCTTCTTGCGTTGCATTAGCACACATCCTAATCCTAGCTTTGAAGCATCACAATATACTTCAAAATCTTTAGTTCCTTTTGGTAAGGCTAGAATTGGAGCGTTTGTTAGCTTTTGCTTCAGAATCCTAAAGGATTCTTCTTGTCTAGGTCCCCATTCAAACTTAACTGCTTTACAGGTTAGCTTAGTTAATGGTACAGCTATCTTGGAAAAATCCTTAATAAAGCGCCTATAGTATCCAGCTAATCCTAAAAAGCTTCTAATTTCCATAGCTGTTTGTGGAATCTTCCATTTGGTGATCGCTTCTATCTTAGTAGGATCTACGTGAATACCTTCGTGATTCACCATGTGTCCTAAAAATGGCACTTCTTGTAGCCAAAATTCACACTTCGAGAATTTGGCATAAAACTTTTCTTTTCTTAACAAAGTTAAGAGTGCATACAGGTGCTGACAGTGTTCATCCTGACTTTTGGAATAAATAAGTATATCGTCGATGAAGACAATTACAAATTTATCCAAGTACGGTTTACAAATTCTATTCATCATGTCCATAAATGCTGTCGGAGCATTTGTTAATCCGAAGGGCATGACTGTAAACTCGTAATGACCATGCCTAGTTCTGAAAGCAGTTTTAGGTATGTCTTCTTCTTGTACCTTCAATTGATGATATCCAGAGCGTAAATCGATCTTAGAAAAGTATCTAGCTCCTTGAAGTTGATCGAAAAGATCATCAATCCTAGGTAATGGGTATCGATTCTTAATTGTAACTTTATTCAATTCTCTATAATCAATACACATTCTCATTGACCCATCTTTCTTTTTCACAAACAACACTTGTGCTCCCCATGGGGATGAACTAGGTTGTATAAATCCTTTACTTAGTAATTCATCCAATTGTTTCTTCAATTCTAGCATTTCGGTGGGTGCTAACCGATAAGGTGCCTTGGCTATCGGTGTAGTTCCGGGAATTAGATGAATCCTAAATTCTACTTCCCTATTGGGAGGTAATCCTGGGAGTTCTTCTGGAAAGACATCCGGGTATTCTGATACTACCGGAATTTCCTTAAGTTCCTTACCTTTAGTTTTAATGATTACTGAAATCATATACACTACTCCTTGCTTTCGTTCATAACTAGCAACTTTCATTACTGAAATGAACTTCATGGGTTTTCGCGGCCTGTCCCCTGTAATCAGAATTACTTTTCCGGTAAGTGCACGAATCTCTATAGAGTTCTTATCACAAAGGATTCGAGCATGGTTGGCTACTAACCAATCCATTCCTAACACAACATCGAATCCAGCTAAATTCATTGGTAATAGATTTGCATGAAATTTATGACCTGAAAGTTCTATATTTTCTTTTTGCAAAACCTTATCTATGTTAATAGAATTCCCATCTGCCGTTTCGACTGTAAAAATCTGCCTAAGGTTGTGTAAGGGTAAGTTAAGAGCTTGGCAGAATGAAGTATTTATAAAACTTTGGTTTGCACCAGAGTCAAATAATACTTTTGCGTAAACGTTGTGAACTAGGAACGTACCAGCTATCATGTCAGGGATTAGCTCGGCTTCCTGAGTAGTTAACTGGAATGCTCGAACATTCTTCTTGGTAGCTCCGTCGGCTGGTTTTGCTTTATTGTCTGCTGGTTTAACCAACTTAGGGCATTCTGGTTTGAAATGTCCCGCTTCTCCACAATTATAGCAAATCCTTGTTTTCTTTCTGCAGTCTTCTTCGCGATGTCCTACAACTTTACAAAAGTTGCAGGTTACATTGCATTTTCCATAATGTTTCTTTCTGCAATTCCTGCAGAACGGCGGAGTTGAGGATTGTCCCGTTCCTCTTTTCTTGAAGTTCCTATTATTACCCACACGAAATCCTTGGGTAATTTTCTGAGCCAGTTCATTTTTCCTGTTTTCATTTCTTGTGCGTATTAGCTCGTCAGTTAGGGTGTTAGCTAATTCTACCGCATCGTCAATAGTGCGAGGTCTCGCAGCTTTAACGATATTACGGATTTCGCCAATTAATCCCCAAATATAGCGGGAAATAAGTACCTGTTCTAGCGAAGCCAGTGTTGGTACCACTCTAGCGTATTCGAAGAATGTCGAAGTATATCCTCGACAATCTACACCCACCATTCGATGGTTAAGGAATTTATTTGCCATTTGTTCTTTTTCATATTCAGGACATAATTTTATTTCTATTAGCTGCTTAAATTCTTCCCAACTCATGGCATAGGCCATATTTCTTCGTTTGGCTTGAAGTACCGTATTCCACCATTCTAACGCCCCTTCTTTAAAAAGATGTGACGCATACATAACCTTGTCTTCCTCAGCACATTTGCTTATCATGAGTACTGCTTCGGTTTTCTCCAACCAACGCAGTGCCGCAGTCGCCCCTTCATTTCCTGCAAATTCAGCTGGTTTACAAGCAAGGAATTCTTTGTAAGTGCAACCAGGCGTTGCTGCTTTCATTTTCTTAGGGAGCGGGGCCTGCCGTAGATCATTATCGTTGTTAGTATGATTACCGCCTCCGTTTACGCTATTGCTGAAGTTATCTTCAGAAGTGCGTTTGCTAGGAATAATTTGTTGAGGTTCAACAGGTTTTTGGGCAGCAGCAAGGATTGCTGGAATAGCATTAGCTATTCCTTGAGCAACGATATTCTCGATATCTTGCCTAGTCATAAATTGATCTTCCTGGTGTTGCTCAAATTGGTTAACCTCGTTAACTGGTTCATTATTAGTGTTTTCCATCTGATAATTAATATATATATATTTTATTAGTATAGAGTAAATAGCAATTATACACAAAATAATCATGCAATTTCACAACACACATATAGCCAAAATTATTGTTTTCTCGATTCCTATTTTATATATATGTTATGCATCATTACACACCGTTATCTTACAAAGATTTTATTTGTAGGTTATTTTACAGACTTATTTTATTATTACTATTACTATTATATAATCACAGCTTCACAACCATCGTATCCCTAGGCACCTTAGAAGCGATGTTCCCTCTCGTCGTATTTCCAGGAGATTTGTTCTCCCACTTCCCGGATCCTATTCCCTGCACCTATCAGCTCCTCGCCAAAATGGCGGAGTTCAGCTAAGTTTTCATTGCTCATTGGTGGGTTTGGAATAGGTTCTGGGTCGAACTGAGGGAAAAAGGTATAAGGATTATTTAGGAGGTTTTGAAACTGCCAGTCATTGGTCCACCGCTCGTCCATTCCTAGAGGTTGAGTATGGATTAAAGGTTCTGGGATGGCTGGTTCCAAATTTATTGGAAGTTGAGTTTCAGCAGGATAAGGGTAAAGGTTGGTATTAATAGGGCTAATGATATCACAGCCTGCCAGTATGCGATCCAATTCCTCCTGTAGAGGTAATTCCTCGGCTTGCCTCGAACTTTCCCCAAATTCCATTTCTGTTTGCCTAACACCTTCCCCGATCTCAATCCCTTTTCCTTTATCTATGAGATTCTCTATTTTGGGAATCTTTCTAGTTGCTGGTTTTCTCCTGCGTACACGCCTCCATCCTACGAATCTTCTCCATTTCTTAGGTTTTGATTTCTCCGGAGGTGAAGCGTTGAATTCCATAGGTTCTTCTATATCGGGTATGTAAACAGTAAAGTCTTTGGAAACTTCTATTTTCACCGGATAGAGATTGAGATTCTGAAGGGCTTCAGATAACTCATTCATGTTGTTTAGCATAAATCCAAAATGCACAAAAATGCTAAGTTAAAAAAAAATTCACAGATAAACATTCAAGTATTATTGCACACCGTGTGACTAATTTAATACAAAGGACAACTGACAAACATACTAGGGTTTATTGTAACTTATTTATTTACTGGGAAAAGTTTTCTTATAGAGTTTCTGGATTGTAGATGATATGGGTGCTAATACTAGGTCAAAGTATTTAAAATTTTGCATTCACTGCTACAGTGGCTAACATATTGAGATCATCCCATTTTTCATCTAATTTGTCTTCCCATGGTGGGTTATTGCTTATTTTCTGTGTCTCCTTAGGCATCATTACTTCTTTTGGTTGTGGTTTCTTTCTTTTCTCCTGACTTTTCCTAATAATCAAACTTCTTTTATTAGGAGAAAGTGGTTCCTCATATTGTGCCTTTCGAACAAATATTCCTTCCTCAGTATTTGTTGGGCATTTTGAGGATGAGGTTCCTTTTTCTTTCGGTGAAGTATCTAATTTATGGTAGATATCCGAAAGTCTTTGCTTACCCATACTGTAAACAAATATTCAAACAATAAAACACGAAATCACAAAATGACAATCAGTAAAATTAAGTATTTTCTAAATACTTAATTGGCTTAAATCAGTGGCTCTGATACCACCTTTTTCTGTCAAGACCCCCGGCCCGGTTTGACCCGGTCCAGGAGTCGTGGGACAGAAAATCCCGTGGTATTTATTTAATTGAGTTGACAGCGGAATATTTTAGCAGGATCCTTTAAAACTGAAATTTCCCGATTATTTTATTTCATAATTCGGGATAAAACCCCGGTAATTTACAATATGGTGATTTCACTGGGAAATCTTTATTTTACAAAACATGTTTCTTTATTTATATTGAGCCACTTCCTTAAGCTTGTAGTGCTTCACATCACTTTTCCTGGATCACAACAGATCACCTGAAACATGTTTAAAAAAGGTTTTGTCAGTGGGGAAATACTGGTGAATCATTCTTTTTACTAAAACGACGTGTTGTTATAATTTACAGTATTAAGAGCGATTACAATGTTTATACATATCAACCATCTACCCACAGTATTTATCACTCGACCACCTATTGGCTATCTCGTTGTCCAATGGTGTCTGTGATTATGGTCATATCACACCTTGGCTAACCCGTTGTCCAATGGTGACGGTTATCAAGTAATGTATTGATCGGATTGTCGCGCTCCGGTCAAAGATAGTATTTATATGCCCAAATTACCCTTAACAAATAGCTAGTGGTAGCAAGGGGTCGAACCATGAAGAGTATATGGTTTGCGAATGGATTCACTTGAATTATAAAGATTGTCACAATTTATGAAGCTTGCTTATAATATTCTTGTATTTTTGTTTTGATGGAAGATATGAATTTCACTAAATTATTTGGTTTAATTGAATAACACTTACTAATTAACAATTGCAATAAAGATTTGTTTACTAGACAATAATAAGAAAAAGGATTCACACCCGGTTTCGGTAATTGCTAACTTATGGTTTCTACAAGTTTTAGGCTTCAACTCAAATGCATATAATTAACGGATTTAGTGTACTGTGACTTAGGTGCT
>JARYGA010007478.1:0-22290 GCA_030545235.1 Helianthus tuberosus
TAAGGAAAGGTTACGGTTCAAACGCATGATTAAGCGAAGACCGGAATAGAATGTGATTTAGACCCGACAAGTTTGAAGACTTGTATAATATGGGTAAACTAAACACATTCTGGATTTTGAGATAAAAAGGATAAGGTTTGACCCGTTTCGGCTAATTTATGCAAACTAGTTACATAAACCGAACCGAACGCGCCAGAGGCGTAACGGGTAACCATAAGGGTCGCGAACAGGTTTCCTAAGTTAATATGCTTTAAATATGTTGTGATATCATTATGATATCTTCCATAATGCCCAAAACGAGTTAAAACATTAATTAAGCCCCGTAGGGGTATTTTGGTCATTTTTAAAGATTATAAAAGGGATTTATTTGACTTCTGTGATTCGGGTCTGATCAAATCAGTAAAATAACTTATTTTAATAAGTTACATCAGTAGGTATTTAGTCTTAGGTGTTTAAAATAGTTTTAACGCATACTACGCGCTTAACACGCGTAAATGTCGGTTTAAAGCGACTTTCAGGTTTAACTGGGAATCCTGAGTTTCTAATCAGGTTTTAAAGTTCAAAATACTTCATTTAATATATGTGATCAGTAGCCAAAGGTTCGGTGCCTAAATGTTATGAAAAACTCGTTTTATGACGAAAAAGGTACAATCGGTATTAACCGAATCGAGGCTATAACCTTTGGTTATGATCCGTTTAAAATAATTAAAAATCTTCAAAAATCCTAAAATATTATATTACATTAGTGGGTAAAAGTTTTGTTACCGAAAATCGGGTTTAGATAGGCTATGCGCTAATCGCGCCGTTTAATTAATAAAAAGCTTATTATTTACGCTAATGCGCATATCTCTTAATCTAGACTTCCGATTGACGTGAAAATTTACGTACATGCTTAATAATCAGCAACTAAGATTATTGTACTTCCACATTTTCAAAATTCTCGTTGTAAGGTTATAAGGGCATTACGGTCCATTTTAAGCATTTAACGGAACCGCGCGAACGAAGCGGATAATCAACGAAACAAGTACAGAGGCTTATACCATCATGTAACCCAACCCTAATGAAGCACTAAGGCATCTTCGAATCAAATTAAAACGGGTCAGAACCGAAGTCAAAGCAAAAGTCAAGGTTTTGCGCCTTTTGGTTCCGAACCGGGTTTAAACAGAAATTTGCCGAGTCGGGCAAGCGTAGACAAGTTTTTATACTTATTACCAAGTTATATTAAGGTTAAAACAGGTTACATGCCTCTCGGATTGCTAATCGGGTATTAAATCGTAATTTACAAAACTGTTGACTTTTTAATCACAAGTTTGACCCGACGTTTGACCTGGTTAGGACGGGAATCAGCGGGTACCCTTATAAGGGTTTAAAGCCCACTTAATTACCAACTTATAACTACCTTTACTTCGACAAATCGCTGGATCGTTAGCGATTAATCGCTAAGTCAAACTTATTTTACGATAGTTTGACTTTTAAGCTAAACTAAGCTAAAACTTGACTAAAGAGAGGTCAAGAAGACTTACCAAGGTCCTAAGCTCGATGATCGACGACTAGAGAAGGCTTCCTAGCTCCAAGAGTGGCCAGAAGTTGTGGTTTGAGGTGTGAGATCAATGTTACACATTCAAGTCTTTATATAGTGGTTTCAAGTGCACAAGATCATCACACACAACTCTATGGATGATCATAGATCATCAACAAGTGTTTCTAGGACCTATAAACCAGTTTAGACATGCCCATGGTATTGAAATAAGTCATCTAAGTCGGTTACAAGGTGAAAACAGGCAGCTGCCTGTTTTTTCGCAACTGGGCACCCCATACGCATCGTAGGGGTTTAAGCCCTGCGATGCGCAGAGCATCATACGATGCGTAGCCCTTATTTGGCTACGATGCGCAAGCCTACAATCAGGCTTCTAAAATTTGTAATTTAGTCCCTGGTCCCCCGTAACATCGCTTTCACCTCCCAATCTTGCATATGAAGCTTTGTTATTTAACATATGGGGCTTTAAGACTTATACCCACTTTGTTAAGTCCTCGGGTAACTTTGTGATCACCCGAAAAGCCCTAAATTTCAACGTTGACACTTATAACCCTCGTACACGAATTTTGTCACAACTTGCTCATACGATATCGAAACTTCATGAAATTTTTATGGTACATTCTAGTGAGCATAATTAATTGTTACAAAGCTTCGGGTTTGCTAAAAGGTCACTCAGAGGTATATCTTCAACATGTTGACACACTTAACCCCTGTAGTTTGTAATATCTCACTTTCTTTCATAATTCTCTTTGTATGATCCATGATCCATTCGTTTAAGGTTATAAACATCGTGTAGGGTTATTGTAAAGTATATTTATTCATTGTTGACACTTTAAACCCTTATAATTACATAGTTTCACTGTTTGTCAACTTTAGTCCTTCAAGAACATTCCTTCACACGTTCAAACCTATGACACGTGTCAACACCTTATAGGACGTAAATTTTTCGGGGTGTTACATCCTCACCCCCTTAAAAGAAATCTCGACCCGAGATTTACTGAAACAAGTAAGGGTACTTTTCTTTCATCGTGGATTCAACCTCCCACGTGAATTCGGGACCTCTTCGGGCATCCCATTTGACCTTTACAAGTGGTATATGCTTCCTTCGAAGCTTCCTAACATGCCGATCCTCAATCGATATAGGATGTTTATCACATCGTAAATCCATATACCACTTTGTGATAGTGCTCCTTGACTTATTGGCGGAACACCTCCTTCAGTCACTAGTGTGTAATGTATTTCGAGCTCCGCAAAACTCCTTAAATAGGTTTTAGCTTACAAGCTACTTGATCTTGATACATTCGATTTCCTTCGAATGATTTCCATACATTCAAAGCTTAACTAGCCTAAAAATTTCACAAATTTGGTACACCCTTATTGGGTGATATCTTTTGTTAAACATATTCCTTAACAAGAACTTAGGAAGTTTGCTATTTTCATAACTCCTCGATCTCTTGCCATATACTGGCAACCTACAATCGATTATGGATTTGTATAATCTTATTTGTTGTCCCCCAGGCAACTTTCAGATCTTGATAATTGGGCTTACCAATTCTCTATCTGACAATAGATGTTTAACATTCCATCTATACTAAGTCTCCAAGGGAGTAGCCTTAATACTTACATAATAGTTGTTATAGAAAACTTATTCTATGATGAGATGGTTATTCCAACTACTGCTTAAATACTTTCCAAGAATAGCTAATTCTTACAGCTAGTCGAACCAATCGACGATCCTGGGTAGGTAATAGCGATTTTTAATTGTTGCCTAAATAGGGTTGCGGTAACGAGTGCATAAGCAAAATGAACCGTCTTTCTTATCTAACTAGTATCATACTCTGAAAGTATCGAGTTAGGCTATATGAATCTCCTATCTTAAAATTTACTTAATCAGGTTTCCGGTTATCCCATAATTAACATGGAGTTCTTACAACACTCTAATCCAAAGCGGGATGTAAATCTTAACTCTACCTGCCCCTAGGGAGGTAAACAGGGTAAACTTAGGAGAAGATAATCAAGTACAAGGAGGTTGCAGAGATTTTTCATATCTCAGGCTCCAGTTCACTCATCGTTACTTGTGTCGAATAAGTGACACATTTATGTTACTAGTCCACGAATTCCTTAATCGGGAATATTTACTTAGACAATTATATTATGGATATCTTCTTTGAATACTACTAGTCGACTTTAGTACAATATGATCATTGGGATATCTTAGGGGTTCCATGTATTAAACCTCCATGCTGATCAGACATGGAAATAATCTATGGGACACGCTAGGATACGCCAATCCTCATATGACACTTTTATCAAACATAGTTTGGCATTCGCAGACGATAGAAAACAATGAGAAAAGAAAAATAATTAAAATAACATATGTTGTCGCACTCTATGCAAAGAAAGAGTGATTTCGAATAGATATTAATATCAATATAGGATTTGTTGGAGCATTCTCAACGTAACATCGTCACTTTCTACCGGGCATTAAATGACCGGAGTCTTAATCAGGTGGAGACAACCGCTCTCAACCTTTATCATTCATAATATATTTATACATGCCAGTATTAAATAAGTTTCTGCATAAACTGCTTGATAAGGAAGAGTACCTGCTATATAGTTATCCTTCTGCACCATCTCCTGGCGCTCATCCGGAAGACTCATGCGTTTGTCTTCCTGGCCTCTCCAGGCTTCTTTATAAGCTTTGGACAGTTGGTTTTGATGTGCCCTTCCTCGTTACAATTGTAGCATGTGGCGTTCTTTAGCCCATTGCAATCTAAGGTTTTGTGACCCTTGGTCTTGCAAATTCCACACAATTTAGCACGTAGGTCTATTGTACATTTTCCATAATGTTGCTTTTTGCAGTTACTGCATTTGGGTCTGTTATCAGGCTGACTCGAGTTCTTCCTAAACTCGGGATCCTTCTCGCTCTCCGAGCTTCCCTTCTTCTTCTTGTTAGTTTGATGAGAGTTTTCCTCCTCTCTTTCACTTTTTCTCTCGCCAGAAGCCTTAACAGACTTAATTCTGATTGCGTCTAAGGTGAGAGATAAAGATAAGTCCACCGCGGACCTATATGTGGTTGGCCTAGATGCTTTAACATTCCCTTTTATCTCTGGTGCTAGGCCTCCAATGAAACGCGCTATGCGTTTAGGTTCAGGGGTGACTAGGTAAGGAACTAGGCGGGACATAGTGTTGAAACTTGTCACATATGCCTGGCAATCCCAATTCTCCATGACCAGAGTCAAGAAGTCTGATTCTATCTTTTCTACTTCATGCTGAGGGCAATAGTTTTCCTTGACTAATGCATCAAATTGTTCCCAAGATAAGTTGTAGAGTAGAACCTTTCCCGTGGCTTGGAGCAATGATCTCCACCATGCCAACGCTTCTCCTTTGAATGATTGTGAAACAAATTTCACAACATCTTGCTCCGCACAACCGCTGATGTCAACAACAGCGTCCATCTCATCGAGCCATGTCATGCAGTCGATGGCCCCTTCTTCTCCTGTAAAGTCTCTGGGCTTGCAGGAGACGAAATATTTATATGAACAGGTCTTAACTGGTGCCTCTTGATGAAACACAACTTGTCTAGACGGAATACTCCTTTGATTTGACAAGTCATGAACATCGTCCTCTCTTGACTCTTGTGTTTTAAGAGGGGGCTTACTACAAGCCATAGATAGAGTCTTGGAGTGGGTATCATTTGATTCAACATACTGTCGATCAAGAGCTCGAGTAACAGCATAATCTATTATTGCCTGTAGCTCTGCTCCAGTTACATTAATTCTGGTAGTATCATTGCTCTCCTTCATGTGGTTGTTAACTTCATCTAATCCAGCCATGTAGCTTGATGTCTACATAAACATTGGCAATGATTTATTCAAAGGTTATTATGGAATCATCATCCTTGACGATTCATCAACCATGGTAATATAAACCATATTGGTTAACTTGTTTGTTATATTAAGTTTGTATTTTCATTATAATTTATCCTAGTTATAAAACATTAAGGATATTAAAGTGGCGCATAAGGCCTAGTCACAAGGACAGTTCTAAATTTCGAAAGCCATGATTTCAGAGAATCGAGGCATTAAGGTTTGAATCACGTTCATTACCTTCTCTTGACAGGGAGTTGTAGACTTCAACTGTCTTTTGTCTTTTAGGACAATAGATATAGCCCGTGGGCATTTCCCTTCTGAGGGATGGTTATAATATGTTCATCTTCTCAGATGTTATTAGTCGAGATCGTATGGATCTTACCGACTATTAAGCTTGGACCTGGTCCAACATTTTTAGATAGGAGGTCAAAGACCACCACTATCGTTGTCTTATCAGACAACAAGTTTAGCCCATAGGCACTTCATCACTATCGGATGTTTATAAAATGATCATCTTATAGGATGACACAAGCCATGATTTCTAAGTCACTAGGCTAGATAAGAAAATTGGAAAAATCTAATATAAGGATGACTGTTGTGATTTTATCGAATCACATTTGTCAGGAGTGCTAACACGTTCTTAGGTGTTAACAAGGATTTGAATCTCTTGAGTAGGTTTCACCATCCTGGCCGCGTAGGCTAGGTTTCACCTTTAAGATTCTCTTTAAACTGCCTACTGGCAGGGAAAAAGGATATTTATTTTATTCAGGATTTTTATCATAAATCCTAATTTATAATTTAATAATAGCACAAATGGCCTAGTCGCGTAGACAAGTTTAATTTATAAGCCAAGATTTCAGAGAATCAGGGCAATTTATGAATTTGTAATGGCACAAAAGGCCTAGTCACGTGGACAAGTTTAATTTATAAGCCATGATCGTCTGGGATCGAGGCATTTTGTAATAGCACAAAAGGCTTAGTCGCTAGGACAAGTTTAATTTATAAGCCATGATCGTCTGGGATCGAGGCATTTAGTAATAGCACAAAAGGCTTAGTCACTAGGACAAGTTTAATTTATAAGCCATGATCGTCTGGGATCGAGGCATTTAGTAATAGCACAAAAGGCTTAGTCACTAGGACAAGTTTAATTTATCCATTATATGAAAATAAAAGTACAGAGTTGCCCTAAGCGGGTCTTTGAAGGGATAATGTGTCCTCGAAGGGACTGAAAGATAAATATGTCCTTATAAGGACTATTAAGGAAACGATCTTTTGCAAAAGGAGTTTCTTCTTCATTCTATTTCTGAATGCTTTTTCCTTGGATGCTCGTTTCATTCTGGCCGCGGTACGAAGCTCAGCATCTCAGGGCTCCGGGTGTGGAGAACTCCTATTACGGCTTCTTCGCTTGGCGACGTATCCAAATAAAATTTGGAAGTAAAATTTCCAGATTAGGATTGAGAATATTCCTATGTTAAGTCTAGACTCAGAAGATTTAGGAATGTGCAATTGTGTCATTGAGATTAAACACAAAAAGCTAGTGTTTAATTCACTCAATGTTGGCTCTGATACCAACCTGTCACACCCCAATTTTCCACGTGTCACCGGTGGGCCCGGTGGGGGAGTATCGTGACGTAGTTGACAACATCATGGTCAAACAACACAATATAATAATGCACAGCGGAAGCAAAAGATAAATATATTACATTCCGAATATAAGTAATGTCAAAGTATTACAACGGAAGGTAAAGGATCCACAGGCGGATCAATAAAAGAAAACTGTTCAACAGACTTTAGGCATCTAGAACTGGCAAGATTCCCTAGTGACGCCCTGAGCTCCCAGCCAATTACGCATAGTACCTGTCACTTAACCTTTTTGGAAAATACGTCAGTTTACACTGGTAAATACAATTAACTGACTCATTTTGGAAAAAGAGTTTGAAAAGTGATTCGAGTGCAAACGGCACAAAATATCTTGACACATTGATTAAAATGCACAGAGGCAAAATTAATCTTTTATACTTGGGACAATTCTATTAATAAAAATCTTGTATCCGATTTACATGGTTGTCCAACATTTAGGGCCGGTGATTATAATACAATACAAGCCGGACAAGATTAATCGACACACCACAAATATGATCTCACAAGAAGTTACCCTTACGAGTGAGTATACGTTATACATATGCAACAGGAGGTGTTATGTCTACACCTTGTGCTTACGTCGTGGCCATTCACTTTTTAAAATGAGCCAAGGATATCCAGGACACGGTCATTAACCCCCAATGTTATTTGTTATCAATCAATACAGATTAAAACGGGATTATACAATTTAATCATCTCCGATTAAAAAGGGTTCTACACCCGACCAAGCGGTATTTTTATAATACCGTACCCCAAGCCCGTATAAGGGAAAATAAGTTAAAAGTATTTACCTGAGCTAGCAATGCAATTTATACTCAGCCGTATATTCTAATCAGCAAGCACGAGTACTTCTACTGGGGCTCTCAATCTGGAACGAAGGTTTTATTAACCTATTAGATTCCTAACGGGTCTTATTTAAGTCGTAACTTAGACCGGTTAGTTTTAAGGAAAGGTTACGGTTCAAACGCATGATTAAGCGAAGACCGGAATAGAATGTGATTTAGACCCGACAAGTTTGAAGACTTGTATAATATGGGTAAACTAAACACATTCTGGATTTTGAGATAAAAAGGATAAGGTTTGACCCGTTTCGGCTAATTTATGCAAACTAGTTACATAAACCGAACCGAACGCGCCAGAGGCGTAACGGGTAACCATAAGGGTCGCGAACAGGTTTCCTAAGTTAATATGCTTTAAATATGTTGTGATATCATTATGATATCTTCCATAATGCCCAAAACGAGTTAAAACATTAATTAAGCCCCGTAGGGGTATTTTGGTCATTTTTAAAGATTATAAAAGGGATTTATTTGACTTCTGTGATTCGGGTCTGATCAAATCAGTAAAATAACTTATTTTAATAAGTTACATCAGTAGGTATTTAGTCTTAGGTGTTTAAAATAGTTTTAACGCATACTACGCGCTTAACACGCGTAAATGTCGGTTTAAAGCGACTTTCAGGTTTAACTGGGAATCCTGAGTTTCTAATCAGGTTTTAAAGTTCAAAATACTTCATTTAATATATGTGATCAGTAGCCAAAGGTTCGGTGCCTAAATGTTATGAAAAACTCGTTTTATGACGAAAAAGGTACAATCGGTATTAACCGAATCGAGGCTATAACCTTTGGTTATGATCCGTTTAAAATAATTAAAAATCTTCAAAAATCCTAAAATATTATATTACATTAGTGGGTAAAAGTTTTGTTACCGAAAATCGGGTTTAGATAGGCTATGCGCTAATCGCGCCGTTTAATTAATAAAAAGCTTATTATTTACGCTAATGCGCATATCTCTTAATCTAGACTTCCGATTGACGTGAAAATTTACGTACATGCTTAATAATCAGCAACTAAGATTATTGTACTTCCACATTTTCAAAATTCTCGTTGTAAGGTTATAAGGGCATTACGGTCCATTTTAAGCATTTAACGGAACCGCGCGAACGAAGCGGATAATCAACGAAACAAGTACAGAGGCTTATACCATCATGTAACCCAACCCTAATGAAGCACTAAGGCATCTTCGAATCAAATTAAAACGGGTCAGAACCGAAGTCAAAGCAAAAGTCAAGGTTTTGCGCCTTTTGGTTCCGAACCGGGTTTAAACAGAAATTTGCCGAGTCGGGCAAGCGTAGACAAGTTTTTATACTTATTACCAAGTTATATTAAGGTTAAAACAGGTTACATGCCTCTCGGATTGCTAATCGGGTATTAAATCGTAATTTACAAAACTGTTGACTTTTTAATCACAAGTTTGACCCGACGTTTGACCTGGTTAGGACGGGAATCAGCGGGTACCCTTATAAGGGTTTAAAGCCCACTTAATTACCAACTTATAACTACCTTTACTTCGACAAATCGCTGGATCGTTAGCGATTAATCGCTAAGTCAAACTTATTTTACGATAGTTTGACTTTTAAGCTAAACTAAGCTAAAACTTGACTAAAGAGAGGTCAAGAAGACTTACCAAGGTCCTAAGCTCGATGATCGACGACTAGAGAAGGCTTCCTAGCTCCAAGAGTGGCCAGAAGTTGTGGTTTGAGGTGTGAGATCAATGTTACACATTCAAGTCTTTATATAGTGGTTTCAAGTGCACAAGATCATCACACACAACTCTATGGATGATCATAGATCATCAACAAGTGTTTCTAGGACCTATAAACCAGTTTAGACATGCCCATGGTATTGAAATAAGTCATCTAAGTCGGTTACAAGGTGAAAACAGGCAGCTGCCTGTTTTTTCGCAACTGGGCACCCCATACGCATCGTAGGGGTTTAAGCCCTGCGATGCGCAGAGCATCATACGATGCGTAGCCCTTATTTGGCTACGATGCGCAAGCCTACAATCAGGCTTCTAAAATTTGTAATTTAGTCCCTGGTCCCCCGTAACATCGCTTTCACCTCCCAATCTTGCATATGAAGCTTTGTTATTTAACATATGGGGCTTTAAGACTTATACCCACTTTGTTAAGTCCTCGGGTAACTTTGTGATCACCCGAAAAGCCCTAAATTTCAACGTTGACACTTATAACCCTCGTACACGAATTTTGTCACAACTTGCTCATACGATATCGAAACTTCATGAAATTTTTATGGTACATTCTAGTGAGCATAATTAATTGTTACAAAGCTTCGGGTTTGCTAAAAGGTCACTCAGAGGTATATCTTCAACATGTTGACACACTTAACCCCTGTAGTTTGTAATATCTCACTTTCTTTCATAATTCTCTTTGTATGATCCATGATCCATTCGTTTAAGGTTATAAACATCGTGTAGGGTTATTGTAAAGTATATTTATTCATTGTTGACACTTTAAACCCTTATAATTACATAGTTTCACTGTTTGTCAACTTTAGTCCTTCAAGAACATTCCTTCACACGTTCAAACCTATGACACGTGTCAACACCTTATAGGACGTAAATTTTTCGGGGTGTTACAGTTCCTCTCTCCACTTATCACCAAAACGTTGTCGTCTTCCACCTGCACCTTTATATCCCCTGACTTCAGCCCTGGCATGTCCACAATAAACACGTAGGAGTTTGGATACTCCTTGACGTCAGCAGGGGTTGCCGCCATTGCTCTTGCGTCGCGGACGTAAGCCCGAGATGGACCGCCGTTGTTAGACTTGTTGCCGGTTGTGTTGTCATCGGTGGATTCGAGGATGTGTTGGAGGTTGCGGAGGAACGGAGTATCTAATCCCAACAGACTGAATTCCATTTCGATTGTTGTTGTAGAAAGCGATTGAAGAATTTGGATTAACAATTGAGATGTAGTTGTTGTAAAAGAGGATGATGAGGAAAGTAGAGTTTGAATGGCGGATTTATGGGGATGAAGAAGTAGATTCTGGAAAGTAATGGAAGGGGAAAAGAGGATTCTAGATTTCTATTTTAGTTTCCAGAAGGAAGGGAAGACGAAAACAATACTTTCCTTTTGAATAAATTTTTATATATATATTTTTTTAAATTTAGCTCAACGGAAGTAAATAGTCCAAAAGAAAAATCTAGTGACGAAATCTACGCATGTAACATGTTTCTTAATAACCGTCGTATTATTAGCCCACCTAAATTACTAAATCGACACCTTTAATACGAGTTGGATACGCCTATACAGGTCGTATTGTTTTTTTAATTTCCAATAAAGACTGATGTGTTAGATTTTGTTTATTTGACTGAACTTATACGGTTAGTATTGGTTGAGTTTTTTTTTTTACAATTTTTTTTATACATTTGTTTATGGTTTTAACAAGATTTAAAAAAAAATATTTTTTTAAATAAAAGCTTCTTAAATTTTTTAAGAATACCATATACAATGTAGTATAATATAGGTGAGGTGTATGTCCCGTATGAGCATATATAGGTGTAGTAAAGTTCTCGTATATGTATTGTATAGGTTATTTGTAATTTTAAAGGTATTTTGTTTGTATAATGTATTTAAAATGTTTTTTTTTGTTTGTTTAATTGTAAGGACTTGCAAAAATGTCCCAAAACGACCCGTAAGTGAAAACCCGGACCCCTGAAACCCTAATGTGCATGAAAAATCAAAAATTTAAGAAATTTGGGTTCCACGCGGACCGCGTAAGCCATAAGAGAAGGCTACGCGGGCCGCGACAACTTATAAAATCACCGGATAAGCGAACAGGCCACGTGTCGCACACGTGGCGGGCCTACATGTGACACGGCAGCCCTAGTTGTAGACTAGGTGGCCCTCGCGGGCTGCGTAAGTTCTTGTAAGGGTTTACGCGGGCCGCGTAAAACCCAAAAAGTTGCTATAAATTGCTGGTGCATGAGCAGTTCATCTGCGTTCGAAAATTTTGTTCAAAAACGAAGTCTACTGCTCAAAATCGAAATTCTAAGTAGGGAAACGCTGCTACGATTACAGGGTATTAACTCGATCACTGCTACGTTACAATGTCCGATCGATTGAAACCGATCCGATGGATGTTTAAGTGCTGCCCGTATTTGGGCTATACTTTGTCATTCGTCGTGAGGGTTTTGATTTTGTGAGCTTATCGTAAATGTTGTATTAAGTTACTGACCTAGTTTCGTGTGCATTGTTGTTTAAGTTAGGTTATCAGGCTTATCAGTAGGCTAAACTCTGCCCAACTAAACTTGCAATGTGAGTCATTCTCTTTTTATCAACAATGTTTTGCAATACTTAAATTGTTTTCAAAAGTTATAATTACAGGGATTAAGTCTTGGTTATCTTGAATCACTAGCAAGTGGGGTATTGTGCACATTACTAATTTCTCACGGTTAGGTTCATCAACCTAACAGTGATAATCATCACTACTTGGGTGAAAGGACCCAATAGTGGTATGACCATCGTCACAAGGCTGTGACACGGCACCAGATAAAAATAAGATAGTAGCCATTGTAATCGCTCTTATGCTGTAATTCATAGCTATGTGTCGTTTTATCAAAATTGAGTGACTCGCCAGTATTTCCCCGCTGATAAAATATTTTTAAAACATGTTTCAGGTGACCTACTGTGAATCAAGGAAAAGTGCTACGGAGCACTAATAAAGCTTGAAGTGGTGGCTCAGTAAAATAAATAAACATGCTTTGTAAAACAGGGAATTTCCTCGAGGAATTCCTCCATTGTAAATTTCGGGGTTTGTCCCAAATTATGAAATAAAATAAATGGGGCATTTTCAAGTTTTAAAAGATCCTGTTAAACTTCCGCTGTCAACTCAAATAATAAACACCACGGGTTTCTGCCCGCGACTCCTGGACCGGGTCACACCGGGACTGGGGCCGTGACAGAAAAATGTGGTATCAGAGCCACTGATTTAAGCCAATTAAGTATTTAGAAATACTTAATTTTTCTGATTGTCATTCTGTGATTCTGTGAAAAAAATAATTTATAAAATTTTAACTTATAATTTTGTGTGCTTCTTCATGTATGCTAACAGCATGAATGAACTATCAGAAGCACTTCAAAACTTTACTATCCATACCACATATATGGATCTCACCGGTACCTTCACTGGTTACCAGGCTGATACTAAAGAGCCAATAGTATTCCAAGCCTAACCTCAGGAGAAACCAAAACCGAAAAAGAGAAGAAGACTCGTAGGCTGGAGGCGTATGCGTAGGAAGAAACCAGCAACACAGAAAGTTATAAAGACTGAGGATTCGGAGGATAAAGGAAAAGGAAAAGAAATCGGGGAAAGTTCCGGGCAAGCCCAGGAAATGCCACCTTGGGAGGAGCTGGACCGCCAACTGGCAAATAGTGACCTTATCGGACCTGCCGATGAAAACCTCTTCAATTACCCAGCGGAAGCACAACTTCCAGTTAATCTGGAACCTGCTATCCCAGATCCTATTATCCACCCCCGACCTCTACCAGGAGAGCTATAAGAATGGTGGACAACTGACTGACAATTCCAGAATCTTTTAAATAACCCTAACACCTTTTTCCCCCAGTTTGACCCTGAGCCTGCATTAAACCCACCTATGAGCACAGAAAACCTGGCAGAACTCCGCCACTATGGCGAGGAGCTGGTGCGCAGGAAATAGAATCCGGGAGGTGGGGGAGAGAATATCATGGAAATACGACGAGAGGGAACGTCGTTTCTGAAGTGCCAGCTGATGAGGATCGTATGTGGTTGTGGGAATGTGTGTTTAATAATAATATAATAATAAAAATATAATCATGTAAAATAACTAAAAATAAAACTTTTGTAACATATCTGGTAATGTACGGATGCATATTAAAATATATAAAATATGAAAGTCGCAAAGTCGACAATTTTGGCTATACGTGTTGACGTGATTATGTGCGATTGTTTTATTGTGTTTGGTTGTTATTTATTTTGTGCTAATCACTTACATATATTAATTACCAGATGGAAAACGCTGGTAATGAACCAGTTAACGAGGTTAACCAATCCGAGCAAAACAATGGAGACCAATTTCTTAATAGGCAAGATATAGAAAATATCGTTGCCCAAGGAATAGCTAATGCTATTCCAGCAATCCTTGCTGCTGCCCGAAACCCAGTTGGACCTCAACCAATTATTCCCAGCAAACGTACTCACGGCGACAATTTCAGTAATAGTGTAAATGGAGGCGGCAACAATAATAATAACGATAATGATGGGATGCAAGCCCCATTCCTTAAGAAAATGAAAGCTGCAACACCTGGTTGCACTTATAAGGAATTTCTTGCCTGTAAACCAATTGAATTCGCAGGCAACGAAGGGGCAACTGCAGCACTGCGTTGGTTAGAGAAAACCGAAGCAGTAATTAAAATAAGTAAATGTGCCGAGGAAGACAAGGTCATGTCTTCTTAAAGAAGGGGCACTAGAATGGTGGAATACAGTACTACAAGCCATGGGAAGCGATGTGGCTTATGCCATGAATTGGGTAGAATTTAAAAGTCTGGTGGAAAGAAAATTCTGTCCCGAATATGAAAAGGAACAAATGACAAATAAGTTCCTGAACCACCGGATGGTGGATGTAGACTGTCGAGGGTATACTTCGACCTTCTTCGAGTATGCTAGAGTTGTACCAACCCTGGCTTCGCCAGAACCGGTACTTATTTCTCGTTATATTTGGGGTTTAATCGGCGAAATTCGGGATATCGTCAAAGCTGCGAGACCCCGCACTATTGACGATGCTGTAGAGTTAGCCAACACCTTAACCGACGGGCTGGTACGCACAAGAGAAGAAAATCGGAAAAAGGAAGTGACCCAAAAGATTACCCAAGGATTCCGTGTGGGTAATAGTAGTAATTTCAAGAAAAAGGGAACCGGGCAATCTTCCACTGTTCCATTTTGCAGTACTTGTAAAAGAAAGCATTTTGGAAGATGCAAAGGGTATTGCAATTTCTGCAAAATTCCAGGGCATCAAGAGGAAGATTGCAGGATGAAGAAATCAACAATCGGCTTCAACTGTGGAGAAGCTGGACATTTTAGACCAGGCTACCCTAAATTGGTCAAACCAGCAGACAACAAAGCCAAACCGGCAGAAGGAACTACCAAAAAGAATGCAAGAGCATTCCAGTTGACTACCCAAGAAGCAGAGCTAATCCCTGATGTGATAGCTGGTACGTTCCTAGTTCATGACGTTTATGCAAAAGTATTATTTGACTCTGGTGCAAACCAAAGTTTTATAAATACTTCATTCTACCAAGCTCTTAACCTACCCTTAACCAATCTTAGACAATTTTTTACGGTAGAAACGACAGATGGGAATTCTTTTAATATAGATAAGATCTTGCGAGAAGAAAAGATAGAACTCTTAGGCCATAAATTTTCTGCAAACCTTTTACCTATGAATTTAGCTGGATTCGATGTTGTATTAAGAATGGATTGGTTAGTAGCCAACCATGCTCGAATCCTATGTGATAAGAATTCAATAGAAATCCGTGCACCCACAGAAAAAGTAATTATGATTACAGGGGATAAGCCGCATAAACAAATGAAATTCATTTCAGTAATGAAAGTTGCTAGTTATGAACGAAAGCAAGGAATAGTGTATATGATTTCGGTAATCATTAACACTAAAGGTAAAGAACTGAAGGAAATTCCCGTAGTATCAGAATACTCAGATGTATTTCCGGAAGAATTACCAGGATTACCACCAGATAGGGAGGTAGAATTTAGAATTCATCTGATTCCTGGAACTACACCCATAGCTAAAGCACCCTACCGATTAGCACCTACTGAAATGTTAGAACTGAAAAAGCAATTAGATGAATTGCTCAGTAAAGGATTCATACAACCTAGTTCATCCCCTTGGGGAGCACCGGTGTTGTTTGTAAAGAAGAAAGATGGTTCGATGCGAATGTGTATCGATTATAGGGAATTGAATAAGGTTACAATTAAGAATCGGTACCCATTACCTAGGATTGATGATCTCTTTGATCAACTCCAGGGAGCTAGATATTTCTCTAAGATAGATTTACGCTCTGGATATCATCAGTTGAAGGTACAAGAAGAAGATATACCTAAAACTGCTTTCAGAACTAGGTATGGTCACTACGAGTTTACAGTCATGCCATTTGGATTAACAAATGCTCCTGCAGCATTTATGGACATGATGAATATGATCTGTAAACCGTACCTGGATAAATTTGTAATTGTCTTCATCGACGATATACTTATTTATTCCAAAAGTCAGGATGAGCATTCTGAACATTTACGAGCACTCTTAACTTTGTTAAGAAAGGAAAAGCTTTACGCCAAATTCTCAAAATGTGAATTTTGGCTACAGGAGGTACAATTTTTAGGACACATGGTGAATCACGAAGGTATTCACGTAGATCCCTCCAAAATAGAAGCAATCACCAAATGGAAGGTCCCGCAATCAGCTATGGAAATTAGAAGTTTTCTAGGATTAGCCGGATACTATAGACGATTTATTAAAGATTTTTCTAAGATAGCTGTGCCATTAACTAAGCTAACCTGTAAATCGGTTAAGTTTGAATGGGGACCTAGGCAGGAAAAGGCTTTTAAAATTTTAAAGCAAAGGTTAACAAACACCCCAATTCTTGCCTTACCAGAAGGGACATAAGATTTTGAAGTTTACTGTGATGCTTCAAAGCTAGGATTAGGATGTGTGCTAATGCAACGCAAAAAGGTAATTGCGTATGCCTCAAGACAATTGAAAAAGCACGAGGAAAATTATACGACTCATGACTTAGAATTAGGAGCGATCATTTTTGCCCTTAAGATTTGGAGACATTATCTGTACGGAAGTAAGTTTACTGTCTATACAGATCATAAGAGTTTAAAATACATATTTGGGCAAAAAGAATTGAACATGAGGCAAAGGATATGGATGTAAATTCTAAGGGACTACGACTGTGATATTCAATATCACGAAGGAAAAGCAAACATAGTTGCAGATGCCTTAAGTCGTAAGTATCATGAGAAACAACGACGAGTTCGTGCTCTTAGGTTAAGCTTACAATTAGATTTAATGGAACAATTGAAAGACATTCAAGAAACAGTTATCAAGGATGATGCTGAAGGAATGAAAGGAAGGATAAAAAGACTTGGAGCAAAGGTCTGATGGAATTTGGAGATTCCACAAGAAAAGGATTTGGATACCTAAGCAGGGAGAGTTAAGAAATAAGATTTTAGAGGAAGCCCATAAATCTAGATAATAAGATGTATCAAGATTTAAGAAATAATTTCTGGTGGATAGGAATGAAAAAGGACATAGTTAGATATGTATCTAAGTGCTTTACTTGTTCACAAGTTAAGGCAGAACACCAGAAACCTTCTGGATTACTACAACAATTAGAAATGCCTGTATGGAAATGGGAACTCATAACCATGGACTTTGTTACTAAGTTGCCCAAAACCAGAAAGGGGAATGACGCAATTTGGGTAATTGTGGATCGATTAACCAAATCAGCTCATTTTCTACCCATGAAGGAAACCTTTAGCATGGAAAAATTAGCCAAGTTATATGTAGACGAGGTAGTATCCTTACATGGAGTCCCACTCTCTATTGTATCGGATAGGGATAGTCGTTTCACTTCACATTTCTGGACAAGTTTCCAAGAAGCCATGGGGACGCGGTTAAATTTAAGTACTGCATACCATCCTCAAACAGATGGACAAAGTGAAAGGACGATCCAAACTCTGGAAGACATGCTCAGGGCATGTGTAATAGATTTTGGTGGAAACTGGGATAATCATCTTCCCTTAATTGAATTCTCCTATAACAATAGTTATCATTCAAGCATCGAAGCTGCCCCATTCGAAGCACCATACGGACGTAAGTGTAGAACTCCAGTTTGTTGGGCAGAAATAGGAGAAAGTCAATTATTAGGTCCTGAAATCGTGCAAGAAACCACCGACAAGGTCACTCAAATCAAGGAAAGACTAAAGACGGCTCGAGATCGCCAGAAAAGTTATGCAGACAATCGGCGCAAGCCGTTGGAATTTCAAGTTGGAGACAAGGTACTCTTAAAAGTTTCTCCTTGGAAAGGGGTAGTCTGCTTTGGCAAGAAAGGAAAGCTAAGTCCAAGGTACATAGGACCATTCCCAGTAATTCAACGTATAGGACCAGTTGCCTATCGCTTACAACTACCAGAAGAACTAGCTGGAGTACATGACGTATTTCATGTATCCAACCTCAGGAAATGTTTATCTGACGAATCCCTGGTAGTACCTCTTCAAGACATACAGGTAAATGAAAAATTGAAATTTGTGGAGAAACCGCTTCAAATAGAAGATAGAAATATTAAATTCCTCAAGCATAAAAGATTGGTACTGGTCAAAGTCAAATGGGATTCAAAAAGAGGACCGGAATACACCTGCGAGCTAGAATCGGAAATGAAGCAAAAATACCCTCACTTATTTCATTAAATCTCGAGGACGAGATTTTAAATAAGGTAGGGAGGATGTAAGGACTTGCAAAAATGTCCCAAAATGACCCGTAAGTGAAAACCCGGACCCCTGAAACCCTAATGTGCATGAAAAATCAAAAAATTAAGAAATTTGGGTTCCACGCGGGCCGCGTAAGCCATAAGAGAAGGCTACGCGGGCCGCGACAACTTATAAAATCACCGGATAAGCGAACAGTGTGACAACTGTGCTATGTAATCGATGAACAATGCAAAACGATGTTAATTATTAATAAAACAATGTGTTTTGGTGTTATTATGTGTGTATTTGTGTTTGATGATTTTACGATTTGATTCGATTCCGATTTCAAACTTTAAATCGCTTTCTGGAAAGTTATACGCAAACTGGTGCGTAAACGCAGCCAGTTTAACGCGACAAACACTCCGCAATAGTGACATAGGCCTAACATACCTAAAATAACCTTCACATAACTTAGAAATAAGTTTTGGATGGTTTGGTGTGTTGAAAATAAGTCTATTCGATCGCAGGGACTATTTGTGTCAAACTACGAAACTATACCGATTCGTAGGGTATCGAAGAGTCCGGAACTTGATTATAAGCTAAACATACCATAAATAACCTAAACACAGCTTAGAAATAAGCTTTGAGGGATTCAGTGTGCGAAAGTATGCTTATTTGATCTTACAAGGACTAAAAGTGTCAAAAACGACGTAAGTTTGCATTTTCGCGCATATCTTACGTTCTGACCACATCTGGACACCCAAAATTTTTGTACACACTAAAGTATTTTTATTTTAGTGATCGGCATGCAAAAATACCATTCGTCGCTTAATTTGGATCGTTTTCGCGTCCGTTTGAGTTTCGTCGTAATTTAACGAACAACGCGACCGTACGACCAAACGAGCCGACATTCGAGATATTTTTGATCATGTTTTGAGTTTCCAATACTTTAACTTCATTTTAGAGCCTTGAAATGAGGTTAACGGGGCTTAAACGTGTCAAAAATGAGCCGAAACACAAGTTTTACAAGTTCAGGGGCTAAACTGCAATTTATGGAAAGTTGGCCAGGCGGCCCGCGTAAGCTTAGCCATATTCTTATGCGGCTCGTGTCAGACTTGCAGATCAGAAACTTCACAGCAGCTTCCCAGCTCGTTCTTGAGGCCCTTGTACGCAATTTTCTTGTTTTGGGGACCAAGTTAACACCTCCCCAAGGCTTCCAAGCTGCTCATAACACTTGGATGGTTAGGATTTAATCCTTGGTGGCCGCACAAAAATGTGTAATGATCTCATGAAGTTGCAACAACTATAAATAGCCAAGCAATTTCACTTGTTCATTGCTCATTCCTCATTCTATTCTCTACAATCTGAATTGAGAGCTCTCCCAAGTGTTTGGAGCTTTCTAATCTGATTATTCTTGTAGAAAAGATAGCTAGGACCTATTGTAAGTATTCTTTCATGCTTATTCTTTATGTTTAAGCAGAAAGTCAAACAGTTTGGCCAACGGTTTGACTTTCGGTCTTGACCACCAATTGGTCAAGTCAAAGTTCAATTGAACTTTGCAACGTGATTGTAATCACGATGGTTATAATCCTTAGCGATTATACCCACTGATTACCACGTTAACTAGGCGGAGTGACGAGTCAAAGTTTCGGTCAAAATGCGTTTTAGCACGCATTTTGCAACGGAACTATTTTCGGGTATCAAAACCCATTGTTTTGATACCAAATCAGTTTTATAAGATAGTTAAACATGTTTTGACATGTTTAACTCGTCACTATTAGTTTAGTGCTTGTTTAAGGTCGTAAGTTAAGCGGTCTAAACAACCGCTTAGACTTTCGAACCCGACCCGTTTGGTCGATCTTTAGGATCCGACCAAGCTTGATTAGTGATCATAGTTGCATAGGGAATAACCACTGAGGTTATACCTTATGATCACATAGGAGTGGATAGTCATTTGCTAGTTAGCTTGTATGCCCATAGAAAATGACCAAAACGCCCTTTTGAAGCATAAATCCATAATGTGCATATGTGAACATGTTTTTGACATATAATCTGATTTAGTAACATGTTTAGGTATTATTGGGCATGTAAAACTTGACATAGCACATAGTTAACCATCCGAACATAGTTTTGCGCGAACGACGCGTTAACGTAGCATAAGCTACCTTAACGGGTCGTAACGGGTCAAAAGCACTTAGGCTAGGTTCCCATTTAGAATGTAGGCTTTGTTAAACCATATCACATGAGTTCCACACTCATTTGGTTTACAAGACCACATTCTATCCGATCCTCCGATTTAGTTGTCGATTATTTACTAGTGATCCGATTACTAGGTACCACTTGAATTTCCTTGGTTTGTCTGAGCTTCCCTAAGTTCTTTAGATCAAGGATACCCTATCATTCAATGTGAGTACATAGTTCCCATATTTTACTGCTTTCAATTGTTTTAGGGTGATTCATATGTATTAAAACGATTTCGATATTTAAACGATGGTTTCAAAAACGATAAAGATGGTTTATAATAAACTAATAACGATTTCGATAATGTGAACGAAACTTATTGGTTGTAACTACATAACGAATGACATTCATTAGCATTGATCAAGCCGACCAGTATTAGGTTATGGTACCATAGGATCTGACAAATCCCGTTATCAGACTACACCCATGGTTATGTGTGGGGGTTATGTAGGTAACGACCGAATCTGATGATTGTAAACTTACCCTTTGGTGGTTTGTTAATACGAGAAACGAGGTAGTCGAGTCACGAAGGTTTGAATGTTATTAGCGAGACGACCAAAAGTAGTTCACAATTAAAACGAAAACGATTTTGGGACGAATTAAACGATTTGGAATGACCTAAACGAAGTAAGCGATTTGAACGAACGATTGGTTTTGGGTAGTGATTAGATAATGGGACGGGTGTAGCATGATAGAATCATGGTAGATACGCCACTGGTACATCTTATATATAAGTGCTTCTATCTTATTACATTGCGTGTCATTATTTAGTTCACTTGGGAAACGATTTGAAACGATGTCACACAACGAGGTTTTCGAAATGATATAAACCATACGAGTTTTATTAACGAGTTTTTTTTAACGAGATGTTTAACGAATTGGTTTACTAAAACAAATGTTTTGGGGTTAAGAAGCATGGCTGTCACACCCCGACCGCGTAAAACAACAAATCGCGGCGGAAACATCGGGGCGTGTTGCAACAGAATTAATGTTTCATAACCATGGATACCAAAAAGTGTTTCGTTTTATTTAAACATTGAATAATTACATCGTTTGGAAATCTAAATACACAATTTAAACATAATCTATCATTGTTATTTAGTCACTAAGGCCTTGTCCAGTCCTATGTGAGCATGCATCTTATCAATCGATATCATTCAACAATACCTGAAACATATGTGAAAACGAGGTCAGCAAAGAAATGCTGGCGAGTACATAGGTTTTGTGAAAATAAGATTCATGACTTCTGTTTTAAGAAAATGTTTAGTCATGAACCTTGTAATTTGCTTTGTCTTTGTAAATCATTTGAAAAATAATAAGTTCAGGTGATATGTATAATAAGAGAATAATGCATGATTAAATGAATAACCATGTAAAATGAGTTTGTATAAGATAAGTTGTTTGTAAATAAATGTCTTGTGAAAAGTATGTTACTTGTATAAAATGTTCTATGTCTCAAACTGAAATGATTCAAATAACGCTACAATATGTAATACCATACAAACACTTATATATAGGAAGTACCAGCGGCGTATCCACCATGCTTGTATCATATTACACACGCACCGTTACTCAAATCACTTACCCAAACCAAACCACCAAAGTAATGTTCATGCCCAATGTAAATCATGTAATATGTAACCAAAACCCAATCGTATATCGCTTTGAAGCC
>JARYGA010007479.1:0-31165 GCA_030545235.1 Helianthus tuberosus
ATGCCCATCTGGCATCAGTTTCATATACTGGGTTGATGATGCTGGAGGTACGGTAATCACCTCATCAGGATCACTTGGCTCAACAGAAAGGATGAACAAAGACAAACTGCCATTCAAGAACCTAACGTATCTTCTTCCTTTATTTGTATCGTTGCCAGAGACCAGTTTCCTGTAATAGGCTTGAGGTGAACTTGATCCAACATAAGCAAACAAACCGTTATCTTTCACTTGAAGAGAAAATAAACCTTTTTGGGCAGTCCAATTAGTTGATGAAGCACTAGGTATCAACTGCTGTCCTTGATACAGTCTTTGGCCTGGTACCATACAGTCAGTTGGGTAATCAAAAGATTGCCAAACAACAGATCTATTGATATCAAACAACACTAGGTTTCCATCATCGGTCAAGTTTAAACCAGCAACAGATTTCCCAGCGGTGTTGGTAGACCAGACTGTGCTTCCATTAACATCCTGCAAGACAAGTTCTCCAGTTGGTGTGAGATTCAGTACTGCACCATAGCTAACCGGAGAGTCTCGGTTTGCTGACCACACCACTTGTGGGAACCCGCTATCATGTAGAACGATACCACGCGTACTATTGGTTTGAACAATGAAGACAGCGAAGAGGTAAGAGCTGCAGGTTCCATTGCAGTAGAACCCACAGGCGAATTTCGGCCCAGATGATCCTCTAAGGAGGATGGCTCGGACCCTTGAGCCGTCTGTGAAGTTAACAGAATTGGATAAAGATTCAGTGTTGGTCCATGTGGTGGAAAGATTTGCAGTAGGGTAATCGAAGGGTGGTTGGGCAATGGTTGAGTAGCAATAAAAGATGAGAAACAATGCAAAACAATAACTGATCCATGGTGCCCTCATCATGAATGATTAATGACCTTATAAGATCCTACGAAGATATCTGCCTTATATTTTTCTAAATAGCAGATCAGCTGTAGATCAGTAGTCAACTACATGAGGCTATAGTCAACTACAGCTGTAGAAAACCGTGTCTTCAGCAGGTGGTAGTCATCATCTTAATTTCACATGCTCTATAATACCTTAATTTTTAAGCCTTACGTTGAGTGATTTTTGTGGCTCATATTGAAAAAAATGTAAGGGGATAAAAGCTATGAGTTGTTGAATGTGGACTTCATTAGTAAATCTTTTTTTATGAAAACCTTATGATTGAATTAAATAATGTACTATGGATTGTAAAACTAAAATTGCATGTTGTACATGATATTTTTGTAATATTTTTTCATTATTACATCCTTTTACGTTTAGTAAATAAAAATTTGTAAGCAAGTTGTAATATGTAATTGTTGTTGTATACATCATATGAGTTTAGTATTTGTGCCGTATAGATAACTAACTAATTTAAAACAACTAAAACCGTTCATGAAACACTACATGAGATCAAACTATAATTGATAAATACAAAATTACAGTAAGACGTGGGTTCAACCGGATTGATACACCATGAGATCCAACTACAATGGATTTCTCGAAGAACTTTGGAAGTGTATAAAGGGTTGGAAATGTAATCGCTCATTATTTGCTCTATAAATAGTCATGCTTCCTGCGCTCCAGGAGACAACTCTTACATAATTCCGAGATGAACTTGGAGGAGAGCTGTTATAGAGGAGTCAATTAGCGTCGAAACTCTGTCCGGATAATTTTGATTTGTAATAAGATCGAAAACGATTATATTTACATACGTGCACGATTACGATTCGGTTTAACGGATTCCGCACGTTAAACCGGACTAAGGCAGATCTATTTTTTGTTTACGAACCGTATCCTAAACTTTCACTCTCTCTCTCTCTCTCACGCTTGTTACTACATGAGCAACGCCCCCTTCAATGGCGCCCCTCACTAACTACCACGTAATGGTGTGTGGCAATGCCCACTACACATAGTCTTGGTTTTGATGGGAAAAAACGCCAAACCCGGTCACGAACGGTAAACACAAACGCGGAAGCAAACTTCGTTTGACCAAGGCTTTTCCCAAACTAGAATGAACCTGTGAGGATGCAAACAAATAAGGTATCCCAACTACAATCTAAACAGCCCGAAACAGCCCAAAACAGCCCGAAAACAATGACAACAAGAACACCAAATTTTAGCGTGGAAAACCTCTCAAGAAAGGAGAGTAAAAACCACGGGACTACTAGAGCCGCTTCAAATCCACTATCACCAAATTTAGAGCAATACAAAGTCTTCCCTAGGTCTACTAGAGGCATACAATAACCATCATACACTTGGAATCAACAACATCAAGCATATGGAATCAAATACAAAGACAAAAGAAGGAATATCACCAAAAATCTGCTGCTGAAACAGAAGGGTGTGCAGACGGACTTCCAGAGCTGATTTGGACAAACCCACCGTTGGATAAGGTCTCCCTGATGTCAGAATGACTGTGCCCAAAAATCAGAGCGATCCAACGGTTCAATCTCCGGGAAATGAACGACCTCTGCAGCTGGGTTTTGAAGTGACGGAAATGAACTTCTTCTTTTGTGTGTGAGTTGTGTGTGTTGTTGTTGCTGCGATTTTAGGGTGTTGTGTTAAAAACCCTGCTTCTCCTCTTGTGCATCTTCAAAGAAACCAAATGGGCCAAAATAATAACCCAATGGGCCATAAATAATTGATGGGCTTCCCTCATTGGCCCAAAAAACCCAACAATTCTCCCCCTTTTTGGCCTATGAGGAAGAGTTCGCCATCCCGGCGATTGAGCAACATATCTTCAACTTCTCCCTTGCTAAAGTTTTTGTCAACATATCGGAACCATTATCATCGGTATGAACTTTATCAAGTTCAAACAACTTGTCTTCAAGTGCATCTCTAATCCAATGATACTTCACATCAATATGTTTTGTTCTCTTGTGAAACATAGAATTCTTTGCAAGGTGAATAGCACTTTGGTTATCACAAAGAACCACGTAGCGCCGTTGCATAAAGCCAAGCTCCTGCGTAAACCTTTTCAACCATAACAGTTCTTTGCATGCTTCTGTTGCTGCCACATACTCAGCCTCAGTGGTAGACAAAGCAACATACTTTTGTAGTCTTGACTGCCATGAGACAGCTCCCCCTGCAAAAGTCATCAAATATCCAGAAGTGGATTTCATGTTGTCTTTGTTTCCCGCCAAATCAGAATCTGTATAACCAACAAGCATCGGCTTTCCATTTCCAAATGTTATACCCAATTTGGAAGAACCACGTAGATATCTAAAGATCCACTTAACTGCTTCCCAATGCTTCTTACCAGGATTTGACAGAAACCGACTAACAACACATACTGCATGGGCAATATCAGGTCTTGTACACACCATTGCATACATCAAGCTTCCAACCGCTGACGCGTATGGAACTTTATCCATGTCTTCAATCTCCTCCTTCGAAGAAGGGCAATCTTTATCGGTTAGTTTAAAATTGGGAGTAAGAGGCGAACTAACCGCTTTAGCTTTAGCCATGTTGAATCTGCTAAGCACCTTCTCAATGTATTGCTCTTGTGACATGTGCAACTTCTTTGAAGCTCTATCTCTAGTAATCCGAATACCAAGAATTTGTTTTGCTGGGCCCAAGTCTTTCATAGAAAACGACTTGCTCAATTCTTTCTTCAGCTGAACAATTCTCTCTGCATTCTTGCCTACAATCAACATGTCATCAACATAGAGTAATAAAATGATAAAATCATCATCACCAAACCTCTGAAAGAAAACACAGTGATCTGAAATAGTCTTTCGGTAGCCTTGCTTCCCCATAACAGACTCAAATTTCTTGTACCACTGTCTTGGTGCTTGCTTCAACCCATAAAGACTTTTCTGAAGCTTACAGACATAGTCTTCTTTACCTTTAACCTGAAAACCTTCAGGTTGCTCCATATAGATTTCTCTATCCAAGTCACCATGAAGGAACGCTGTCTTGACATCCATTTGCTCAACCTCAAGATCAAGACTAGCTGCCAAACCAAGAATCACCCGAATGGAACTCATCTTCACGACTGGAGAGAAAATCTCATCAAAATCAATACCCTTTCTTTGACTAAACCCTTTAACCACCAATCTGGCTTTGTACCGAGGCCGCGAGGTATGTTCTTCAGTCTTCACTTTGTAGACCCACTTGTTCTTCAGAACTTTCTTGCCTTTAGGCAACTTTACTAATTCAAAGGTATTGTTCTCATACAAGGAATTCATCTCATCTTGCATGGCTTCAACCCACTCCCTTTTGTGTTCATCTTCCATAGCCTCTTCATAACACTCGGGCTCTCCCCCGTCAGTGAGCAAAACATACTCATCAGCAGAATAATGGGTGGAAGGATGACGGTTTCTTGTAGACCGTCTGAGTGGGACAAATGTTGGCATACCTGGTACTGGTAAATCTGGATGAGGACCCTCATCTAACTCTTGTTGCTCTGGAATATCATGATTATCAGTACCGTGTTGTTCATCATGTTGAATATCATCTTCATTATGCGGCTCAGAGTGCTGTGGAGGAACTGGATCCAAATCAGTAAGATCATCAGTATGTTGAGGAACTATCTTTGTCTTCTCAATATCTTTCAAACTTTGATCTTCAATAAAATCAGCATCGAAACTTCTTATGAGTTTCTTCGAGATTGGATCATAAAACCTGTGTCCAAACTCATCTCCCCCATAACCAACAAATATACATGGCTTGGTCTTTACATCAAGCTTTGTTCTTTCATCTTTGGGAATATGCACAAAAGCCTTGCATCCAAAGACCCGCAAATCATCGTATGAAACATCTTTGCCGCTCCAAACCCTGTCAGGAACATCAAAAGACAAAGGAACACAAGGAGTACGATTAATAACATTTACTGCGGTGTTCAAAGCTTCACCCCAAAAGGAATTAGACAACCCTGCATGTGACAACAAACATCTAACCCTTTCAGCCAATGTTCTATTCATCCGCTCTGCTAAACCATTCAACTGTGGTGTCTTTGGAGGAGTCTTTTGGTGCCGAATACCTTTCTCTCTACAATAAGCATCAAAAGGACCAATGTACTCACCTCCATTATCTGTTCGAATACACTTGAGCTTCTTCTCAGTTTGTCTCTCAACTAAGGCATGAAACTGCTTAAACACATCTAATACTTGATCTTTATACTTCAAAGTATAGGCCCAAACTTTTCTCGAGTGATCATCGATAAAAGTGACAAAGTACAAGCAGCCCCCAAGTGTTCTAGTCTTCATAGGACCACAAACATCCGAATGTATTAAATCAAGTATATTGTCTCTCCTATGAGGAGGGTGACTCTTGAAAGAAACCCTTCTTTGCTTACCTGCCAGACAATGAGAACACTTCTTCAAATGAACATTATGCAAATCGGGCAAGGCATTTTTCTTCAACAAGATAGACATCCCTTTTTCACTCATGTGGGCAAGTCTCCTATGCCACAAGTCGGTCATATCAGCATTCACTAACAAATTTACCGAATCTTTGGAGATATTCGGATGCGTTCTGTATAACTTTGAACTTCTTTTACCTCTTGCCACAATCAAAGAACCACGAGTGAGTTTCCAAATACCATCACCAAAGGTACTATGGTAACCATCATCATCAAGTAAACCAGCGGAGATCAAATTGAGTCTAATATCTAGAACATGTTTTACATTGTGTAAAACTAACTCCATCCCAGTGTCAAACTTCAAGCAAACATCCCCAACACCTACAACCTTTGATAGCCCGTTATTACCCATCTTAACAACCCCAAAGTCACCAGGTGTGTAAGATGAATAAAACTCCCTTTGTGATGTCACATGACACGTAGCACCACTGTCAACAACCCAACTCGAATCATCACGTGCAATGTTCACCATATCATAATCACAACAAACGAAGAACTCTTCGGTAGCAGTATTAACTTCAGCTGTGTCATTGCCACCATCATCTTTCTTATGATTGTTCTTTTGATTGTTGTAATTAGCCTTCTTTTTCTCCCTTTTTAATTGTCTGCAGAATTTAATTGTGTGCCCTTTCCTACCACAATGATGACACTCATAATCAGCAAACTTACCTCTAGACTTACTACGATGCTTCTCTTTGTTACTCGGACCTCTACTTTGACCTCTCCCCCTGCTCTCTGTGGCCAAGACATCTGATTGTGAAGAGGAACCTTGTGATTTTCTTCTCATCTCTTCATTTAAAATACCACTTTTAGCCACTTCCATAGTAATAATACCATTTGCTGCAGAGTTGGACAATGATGTCCTAAAAGTCTCCCAAGAATCCGGTAAAGTACCAAGAAGCCATAAGCCTTGTACCTCGTCTTCAAACTTGATACCCATTCCTGCAAGCTGATTAATAATACCCTGAAAAACATTCAAGTGATCAGTAACAGGAGTTCCATCATTGTACTTCAAATTTATCAACTGTTTAATCAAGAACAGTTTATTGTTTCCGGTCTTCCGAGCATACAACTCCTCAAGCTTGTTCCACAAAGTACGAGCGTGAGTCTCCCCGCTAATATGGTTCAAAACATTATCATCAACCCACTGGCGAATATAACCACAAACCTTTCTGTGCAAGATATTCCATTCTTCATCTGTTTTACCTTCAGGTTTATCGGTATTAAACACAGGCATATAATAATCTTTCACATAAAGGAGATCTTCCATTTTGCCTTTCCAAACATGATAATTAGAACCATTCAAATTCACAATCCTACTTGTATTAGCTTCCATCTTTTAATCAAGTTTCAACCCAATAACAAGAGCCAATGGCTCTGATACCACTATGATGGGAAAAAACGCCAAACCCGGTCACGAACGGTAAACACAAACGCGGAAGCAAACTTCGTTTGACCAAGGCTTTTCCCAAACTAGAATGAACATGTGAGGATGCAAACAAATAGGGTATCCCAACTACAATCTAAACAGCCCGAAACAGCCCAAAACAGCCCGAAAACAATGACAACAAGAACACCAAATTTTAGCGTGGAAAACCTCTCAAGAAAGGAGAGTAAAAACCACGGGACTACTAGAGCCGCTTCAAATCCACTATCACCAAATTTAGAGCAATACAAAGTCTTCCCTAGGTCTACTAGAGGCATACAATAACCATCATACACTTGGAATCAACAACATCAAGCATATGGAATCAAATACAAAGACAAAAGAAGGAATATCACCAAAAATCTGCTGCTGAAACAGAAGGGTGTGCAGACGGACTTCCAGAGCTGATTTGGACAAACCCACCGTTGGATAAGGTCTCCCTGATGTCAGAATGACTGTGCCCAAAAATCAGAGCGATCCAACGGTTCAATCTCCGGGAAATGAACGACCTCTGCAGCTGGGTTTTGAAGTGACGGAAATGAACTTCTTCTTTTGTGTGTGAGTTGTGTGTGTTGTTGTTGCTGCGATTTTAGGGTGTTGTGTTAAAAACCCTGCTTCTCCTCTTGTGCATCTTCAAAGAAACCAAATGGGCCATAAATAATTGATGGGCTTCCCTCATTGGCCCAAAAAACCCAACAGGTTTGACCCCTTAATCTATCGTCCGTAGAGTAGTTAATGGTCGGAAAGCTCTGACTGAGAAAAATGGAAGTTAATACAGAAACAGATCAATCAGAACAATAAGAGTACAATACCAACATTTTAAACATTGCATAAAAACAGAATTTCATGATTTTCGCCTAATTTCAGTGTACATACAGGTTAGAAATCTAGAAAAGAAAACACAGCTTTTATTCAAATAATACAACAATCACTAAAATTACCATCAAATTCACAACTAATGCTACTCAGTGTCAGATCATATTCTTCATCTCAAATGAGATTCAAACCAATTAAACATTTGCTCAGATTGCAAGCTAGTCATTTCATGATATGCAAATGCAAGATTCAGTTCCTCCTGAATGTAATTCACCAAAACCTTATCAGGTAAACTTACCTTCCTCTTCCTCATGGCTTCTTTCCAAGGTATAACCCGCCCGTCATTCACCAAGTATCCTTTCTCGTCGACAAACCCCTTTTCCTTAAACATATCAAACAACTCTTCTGAAATCCTTCGGTCAAGACCCGGAACTCTATCAGCAAGAAAAGTAGGTGATAAAGGCAACTCAAGACACTTCACCTCAGCAACATCCACACCTTCCCTCCTCATAACTTCAAGATTCACATCAATCATCTTCTTCCTGCGCCTATCTTTCGGCATATGAACGAAAAGCGTAGGCGGGTAGTCTTTCGTAACACCAGTCTGCTCAAACACCCCTTCAGCAATCATAACAACAATGCTACTAAACCTCATCTTACTCGCAAGCATCGAAACAAAATAACCACCCGACGAAGCCCCCAAAGCCACAAGTGGCAAACTTTCAAGATTCTGTTTCTTGACCCACCATTTAATAACCCTTTCAACAACCAATGTCTCCTTCATCAGTGACCAGCATCTGCCTCTACTCGAAACCGCAACCACAGCAAACTTTCGTGCAAGCGCTTCCATAACAATCGCCCTTTCTTCCGGCAGACCGACACAATGATCACAATTTGGGGATTTATCCCAAAAGTTAGCAGCCCTACCATTACACCCATGAGCTATAAACAAAACTGATCTTGGGGAATCAGGGATTTGCCAAATTACTGCAGTGCCATTCAAGATTTTGACCGTTGGATCTAAACTGGTATCTTTTTTATTTGCTAACCCTAACCTTAATTGAGAATTGGGTTTTTTCTTATCAATCCCTAATACTAGAATTACAAATATTAGAGCTACAATAGTGATGAATAACGGTAACCTGATGTTATGCATCTTGATGAATCGCTTCTGCCATTTGGTGCCACTCTTGTTATACATAACTGTGATTGAACGGGGATTTTAGTGTTTGAAACTGAAACACTAACGCGACGTAATGGTGTATCAATTAAAAAGTGATAACACTCTACACATACGGATGCCGGAGGAACAAAGATCCCCTTTTTGTTAGATCTCCGTTTGTGTTTTGTCTTTGTGCACTGTTGTTTCGTTTGTGACTTTGTTGCTATGGGTGTTTCCACTGCTTTTTTTTTTTAGCAAAATGACAATTTTCCATTTACTTTTTTCACTTCAGTTAGGCAAATTAATTTTAAATAAGAAAAAATTGCTAGATTCGTCCCCTGAGGTTTTACAACTTTTGCTAGATCAATCCAAAATCAACTTTTGTTGCTAAAACAGTCATTGGCTATGTTTTCTTTTGCTAATACAGTCCAAAAACCCAACGTCGTTTAATGCTTCCGTTAATGTAAGGGTAAAAGTGACATTCTCTTTCTTTTATTTTATCTTTCTAATGAAGCGTCTCCCACACAAACACAAACAGAAGCCATCGAATCATCCCCTGTCCCAGAACCCTAATCAATCGTCTCCCACACGAAGATGAATGATAATTGGAGCTACTGGTGTGTTCGAGACCACGAGTGTCCTTTTAATCCAATTGTAGAGTATGGTATGTTGATTCCCATTGTTTGATTAAACCCTAAGCCACTGATTTGTATAATGTTCTAATCTTCTTTGTGATTTGTTGATTTCAGTTAATCACCCAGATTGTTTCAGTCTAAAGTTTCATCATGGTGGAAGTTTTACTGATTTTCCAGACATTAAGTATGAGGGTGGTTTTGTATCTTACATTGACAAGGTGAACTCTGATTTGTTTTCGGTTATGATTATGAATGATATGCTTGTTTCTTTGGGGTATTCAGATGAAGATATTGTAACTTACCATTTCAAAGTACCTGAAGAAGAAAGTTTGGACTTAGGGTTGAGGCCATTGGGTAATGATTCAGATGTTCTTAATTTGATTAAGTATGCTGAATTAACTAAAGTAATTGAAGTGTATGTTGATCACCTAGAGACTTACCCTAGAATTGTTAGCCAAGATCAAGATCAAGTAACACAAGAGCCAACATTGGCAGACTTGAGTGATGACAGTGATGGGGGTAGAGGTAGTGATGAATTTGATGAGTATAGTGATGAATCTGATGAGGGTAGTGATGATTCTGTTGAGGGTAGTGATGAATCTGATGAGGGTAGTGATCCAGATTACATTGTTGATGAAAATAACATAGTTGAAGAAGTTATTGTAGATGACATGGAATTATTTAGAGCTGCAGTTGAGCATGAGTCTGTTGAAGACGAGCAAGTGCCAACTGAAGATGTAGAAAATGAAGTCGATGAGGATTTTCAAGGACAACTAGAACCTGATGATGACACCCCACTGCAACGAGTGATTAGGGATGTTAGGAAGAAGAAAAATAAATGTCAGTATTCATTAGATTCTCCATTTTATGTAGGGCAGGCTTTCTATGACAAAGAAGAGCTTATTGGTTTGATCAAAGCACATGCTGTGCATATAAGGAGGCAACTACACATACAAAAAAATGACTTGTCAAGATGTCGTGTGGTTTGTATGGGTGGGAATCTTAACATTGATGCTTGTCTAGATAAAGGTAAAGGGGGTGGGAATCTTACACATGGTGGGCCCAGTGTTAGTGAGGGTAATTTGGGAAAAAGGCATTAAAGGATGAAGAAGGTAGGTGTAAACATTAATTCTCTTCCAAAAACCAGAAAAAAATATCCAGAACCCATTTGTCACTGGTCACTGCATATTTCTAGGAAGAGCAACAAAGGAGGCTGGAGTGTCAAGACATACAAAAAAGAGCATGAATGCTTGCAGACCAGGGATGTTAATCTGTGTACTGTAGGTTGGTTATCCAAGCAGATTGAACAAACCATTAGAACAAATCCAACTATACCATTAAGATCTCTTCAAGAAGAATTGGTTAAGAAGTACCAAATTGAGTTGACTGTAAACCAGATTTTTAGAGCCAAGACTATGGCAACTCAGAAGATCCAAGGAGACTTTGAAGCTCAGTATAAGATCCTAAGAGATTACTGTGAAGAGTTGCTTAGAGTTGATCCTGAATCAACAGTGAAGGTGGCTGTGGAACAAGAGTATAACCAAACTAGTGAAACAAGGCAATTCAAGAGGATATATATTTGTCTAGGTGCACTCAAGAGGGGATTTAAAGCTGGTATAAGGGACTTGCTAGGAGTGGATGGTTGCTTCTTAAAGGGTCGTTTTCCTGGTCAGATATTAACAGCAGTTGCTCCGGATGGTAACAGTGGCATCTACCCAGTTGCATATGCACTAGTAGAGGCTGAGAATAAGGATTCATGGACGTGGTTCTTTCAGATGTTGGGTGAAGATTTGGGGCTTACTGCATCTAGCAATTTCACCTTTATTAGTGATAGGCAAAAGGTAATATTGATAGTAATTTGAATATGTTTGTGTATTTTGTTTTGTTTTAAATTGGTAGTAATTTGAATATGTTTGTGTGTTAGGGTTTAATTCATGCTATAGCCCAAGTTTTCCCAGCTGCAGAGCATAGGCACTGCTTGAGACACATCCATGACAACATGAAAGCAACCTGGAGGGGTGACTTATACAAAAACTTGTTGTATGGAGTAGCTAGTGCATCCACAACACAAGCATATGAGAAGGCCATGCAGAAAGTGTTAACTGAGAGTAAGGATTTGCATGATTGGATGCTGAAAAATGAACCAAAACACTGGTGCAGGGCATTTTTCTCGGGTAATTAATTTAATACAGTTGTTTAAGTAAAATTATATATATTAAGCTTTTTAATGGCTTCATAATGAACTGCAGGAAGAGCTAAATGTGATATGATCCTGAATAATCATTGTGAAGTTTTTAATAAACAACTTTTGAATGGACGAGACAAACCAATTATTACCTGTTTGGAGCAGATTAGAGAGTATCTGATGAAGAGGATTGTTATTGTCCATAGAATGATTGCATCAAGTAAAGGCCCACTAACACCCAATGCAACCACCAAGTTTGAGGAAATCAAGAGAGATGCAGTTGATTGCACTGTTATATGGTGTGGACCATCCAGGTATCAAGTGTCTGGGCCACATATCATAGAACAAAGGATTGTAAATATGGAAGAAAGAACTTGCAGTTGCCGAAGATGGGACTTAACTGCCATGCCATGTAGGCATGCAGTTGCTTGCATTTGGAACATGAGGATGAATGGACGCGGTGATGGAATACCAGAAAGGTATGTTGATAGATGCTATTGGGTTGACACATGGAAGGTTATGTATATGAATACAATAGAACCCATAAATGGCTGGGACATGTGGCCAGTTTCTAGATGCCCAACCACATTAGTTGCACCAAAGTATCACAAACAAGCTGGGAAGCCTAAGAAGAAAAGAAAGAAGTCTGCTGTCGAGCTTGAGGAATTGAAGAAAAATGTTGAAACAGGTCCAAAATTGCCAAGGAAGGCAAACTCATTAAGTTGTGGATTGTGTGGTGCAAAGGGACATAACAGAAGAAGATGTAAAAATGGTGGAGCAACAGGTGGTGATGGAAGTGTTGAAGGTGCTTAGAAGTGTTTGGTAATAAAATAGGCTGTTTGTTTTTGTTTGGTTCACTTTTTTGTCGAATGCACAACTGGTACTTGTTTTTTGTATGGTCCATTTATTTGGATGACATTGTCACTTTTTTTGGTATCAATGTATGGTCAGTTTGATTAACATGTGCAGCAATAACACTCATTAACAACAATATTTGATAATCCAAGTAACAATCAAGATTCATTAACTACTCCAATTGCATATAATACAATAAAATGATAATCCAAGTAACAATCCACATCATTTTAAGCCTTCCCTTCTTTAATTTCAACTTTCTAGCATCATCTTCCAGCATCATAATCTTGTTATGCAACATTCTTGAATTTTCTTCATGCTGATTAACAGTGTTCAGCAGCCCTTAGATCACCACATCAGTGTTATGTGAAATTGATCGCTCTGCCCAACAAACAAAGCCGCATCCACGTCCGTTTGCCTGTGATTATTAGAATCACCTCAGATTTAACGATGTTCGAATTACAGGGCTCGATTGAGTCAAAATTACACATGCTTACCCGTTTATCGCAGCAGTAGAATCGTCTCCCAGGGTTCGATTCAGTCAACGATGTTCGAATTACAGTTGGAGCCCCGCATTTGCATACCACCATGTCGAGCTTGAAGGATTTGGGAATTGGGGTTTATGGGGTTAAAAAGGGGTATCGCAGATGTTGAAGATAGATGTGTGTTGTTTATATTGAGTTTTAAAGATAATATAATAAATGGAAAAATATTTAAAAGGAAAATGACAACTTTGCCCCCCTGTTAAATACTATATTTGAACGACGTTGGGTTTTTGGACTGTATTAGCAAAAGAAAACATAGCCAATGACTGTTTTAGCAACAAAAGTTGATTTTGGATTGATCTAGCAAAAGTTGTAAAACCTCAGGGACGAATCTAGGAATTTTCTCTTTAAATAATCCCAACTTTCTAATTTTAGCCGATATTCAGTTATTTGTCGATAATAATCCGAACTGATCCATTTCTAGTCGATAATAGTTTGCGGTAAAAATAGCTTAACGGAGTTAAGTTTTATTCTGAATTATAAGCCGATATTTTAGGGCTTTTGATTAGAACGAGGATACGAGTTGATTGATGTAGAATTTACCTCGAAATACTGCCTCAAAAGACGAAAACGGTGCTTCAATTCGGGTGTTTAAACTTCTAATCAACAAAAATCAAGCCGTTTGGAGTACCGTTTCGAGGTAAGTTTTACATAAATCGACTCGTATCCTCATTCTGATCAAAATCCCTAAAACATCGGTTTGTGATTCGGAAAAAAACTTAACTCCGTTAAGATATTTTAAACGGCGGACTATTATCGGCCAAAAGTGAACCACTTCGGATTATTATCAGCAAATAACTGAGTTGAGATTATTATCGGCCAAATTGAGAAAGTTGGGATTATTTAAATTCAATTTGCTCTTTAAAAATAAACTTTTTGCAACAGTACCCTTGAGTTTTTTTTTCATTTTCATCTAATTCACTAACTCAGTTAAAATTTATAGTTAACTCCTATGGACGATTTTGACAATTCTCAATCCTTAGGGACGATTTTGACACTTTCCCATTTATTCATTTGTTTTTTTTAATTTTATAAATTTTATTTTTATATTTATATAAAAAAGAATAAAAATAATTATAAATAAAATATATATACATATACACACAGGGTGGGGTTCTCGAGTGAACACCAGTGTATTTGTGAATTGAATGAACAAATCCTGGCAATTGATTTACATTATCAAATCGTAAAATAAACTAGTGTATTTTCATCATCAAATCCTAACCATTGATTTACACTTGTATATGAATTAGTTCATCAGTATTCACACTCAAGAGGATTGTTCAGAAATATTTACAAATGAACCTAACCCTATACACACATTATAGTGTATAAATGTTATTTGCCTTATAGAAACTATTCTATCTATCTTAAAAGGGAATGTCGGTAGATTTTCCATTGACATTCCCTAAATTTTCACATATTACAATTTAAGTTCCTTGATTTTGCTATCCTTGGAGTTTCATAAAAGGACAATTTTATTCTTTAGACTATTACTTTATTTTACAATTTCTACAAATTAACTCCTCGAGTTTTTAATGTTCCAACTTCACCCCTGTACCATATATATAATATACGTTTTAATCCATTATTTTCTTCAATAATTTTCGTTCACTAATTTCTTTTACAAAGAACTAATTTTTTGTTAACCCTTTTCCTTCCTTTACTTTAAGAAACTAACCTTTTTACGTCTGTCCTTTTATATATATGTTGGTATAAATTAAAGTTGGTTTACGTTTACATGTAAACTCTTTTTTTGAAACGAGTTAGCTCAAATATAATATGTTTTCATGCTTATTTTATGTACGTTTCTAGTTAGTCTGCGCTTCAACGTAAATTTTGTACCAAACCGGGCGTGGTTAAATGTCACACCCCAACCGATGGCGGAATCATCGGGGCGCGGCACTGAGCGAAACAAATTGTTCAAGAGAAATTCCATAACAACTACATTACCGGATAGTTAATATTATGTCCCATACCATAACCCATCAAGCAAAATAAGTCATTACAGATAGCGATATCTCAAAAACAATAACATGTTTTGACAACTCAGATTACAAAATAGATTAATTGTTTATTTGTTTCTAGGACTCTTTCCTAGCCTCGATTTCATCACACAGCAAACAAGGCGTCCTAGCATCTTAAGCACCTGCCACATACGTTAAACTAAAGGTCAATACACATAGTGTAAAGGTGAGCATACAAGTTTAGTAGATATAATAGAGTTCGAATTCGATTACGCATAACCAGTACGCACAATGTGTGACGTGAAGCACGTTAGTTATCAACATGATCCTATCGATACCAATGACTGCGGGTTGATTGCCCAAGGCAGTTCGTAATACATATTCACCACTGTGAACCATGTAATTAATTTTCCTTAACAACCCCTGAGTGAACAGGTGCTGAGTCCAAACTATAGTACTATCGTTGCTAAGGCAGGTAGACAACAATCTATGTGTAAACATAACAAACAAGCATTCATCGAGTCACGTATAACATACAGTAGCGGTTAGCGTTAAATTATTTCGTAGTGTGATTGATGTGATTTGGAATAAGTAACGTATGTAACACCCAAAAGTGCGTAAAGCAAAAAGGGTTCGAGTATACCCACAGCGATGATGGATTGAAGGGAGCGCTTAGAGCGGGATTAGCCTGATCAGAACGATAGTATAAACGATAAGCAGCGCGTAAAACAGTACAAGGAACCAAGTGTCGAACAGCAACCCGGTCGGATGGCAATCCGATCGGACGGTCATTCAATCGGATGTCAATCCGTTCAGACGGTCATCCGCTCGGATGACCATCCGCTCGGATTGACACCTTGCTTGGTGAGGATGTGTTTGTGTATGATGGTTTGTCTTTTGAAGTTTCCGTTGTAGTATTTTGAAAACAGAGAAGTATCTCTACCTTTCAGGTCGGTCGATCGAACGGCATTTCGATCGGACGGCGATCCGTTTGGTGAGACATCTCACAGAGAACAAGTTTACAGCAGTTTTACCATCCAATCAGATGGTCTACCGATCGGGTGGTAATCCGCTAGAACTGGTAATGCATTGAACATGTTGAAAATTGTTAAGTGTTGAATCCAGATGCAATTTGATCGGATGGCCGGTTCAAGGTGGTTGTTCATGTTCAAACCCGAAATTGACTATCTTTCGGATAGAATTCAGATCTAGAACTGATACATCACTAAGAACGAGTAGAAGATCAGAACAAGGTCTGATTCCATCGGTTTTGAGTGCATTGAGTGTAAAAGAGTTGAAAGAAAGTTAGAAAACCATCTTTCAATCCTTTTAACCTCGAATATGTTCAGATCTATGCTAGATCTTCGTTTATTCGTATGGAAATCATTCAGATCTAAGTTGTTCTTGGTGGAATGAAGCCAAAACATGAAGTTCCTAAGAACACCATGCTGACATCATCCTAGAACACCTCAAATCTAGTGATTTCACGGTTAAAAGTTAAGATTCAAAAGATAGGAAGGTGTAGGAGTGCGTGTAGATCGAGAAAGTACAAGATTTAGGTTGAAAACTTACAAGATTTGAGAGAAATCGGGATAAAAGAGCTTGAGAGCGGCTGGTTCGAGTGGGAGGAGTTGTCACCATCAAATGAGGTAACAACTGAGGTATTTATAGGGTTTCCCAAAAAGGAAAGTGCTTGCTCGATCGGGTGGCTGGTCCGATCGGGTGGCAGCCCAATCGGGTGACAACTCGATTGGATAGCAGTCCGATCGGTTGGCCACTCGATCCTAGTGTGTGGCGTGACGAGTTTTGTCGTTTCGATTCGTGTGTTGAGCGTTGCGATGCGACTCGAGGGAGCGATGCAATAGAATTAACTACTAGATTACACCATTAATCCCAACTACTATATCTAACATACAATCACTATAATTAACTTGCGTTTAGCGTCTGCGATTCTATTGCGATTCGATTAAGTTGCGATATCGATTGCGATTAATCACCACAAAACATAATTAAACATGCACAAGTAACACATAATTAGCACACACACGTAAAACAATATCCATAACCTGCGATTCATGTTGCGATTTGATGTCGGTTCGTTTAGCGTTAAATAGCTTAGCGTTTAGTTAACTTTATCGTATTGTTACTTCCTATAGTTCACAGTCGTAGAAGCGATTATCGGCGATAAACATACATCGATTACTGCGATTAAGTGCGATTATTATCAAGTACTCCACATAATACAACTAATGCGATAAAATAAATAGATTATCTACAAGTCAAAGAAGTCAAACAGGAGTTGAGCAAGGAGTGTCAGATCGCAATTAGCAATCTTTTCTTCCTTTGACTTCAATCTTGACTTTGAATTTGACTTTCGAAACACGGGGTGTTACATTAAATATAATACATTTTCATTCGATGGTATAAATTAAAGTTACTCTGCGTTTGACCCCTAGCAATGTAAGAATTGTATATCTATACAAAACACCATAGTTGTTGATGTTTACACCTTCTAACTTTGGTCCTTTCACTTTGTAACACACTCATGGTTGGCCCTTGATGTGAATATGAACGTGTTCTCTTTTTTCCTTTTGTCATTTCCATTTTTAAATCTATAATATGTCCCTTTTGATTAGATATGTCGGTTATTTCTCTATACACGTTTTATGTTTTTTTGGTATGTTACATATTATATGTACTTTATGTTTTGATTCAGCCGCAATGCTTATATAGGTTACATTAAGTTAAACCGAGTATGTTGAAACATGCATTTTCATATAGTTAACGCATGGCATAACGCTAGGACTAATTCATTCGATGTTTTCAACGGGCCTGGACGCATCACCCACGTGTCATATTACTAGTTTATGTAAAAAGTAAATAAATACAAGCTATAAAGACTATATGTACCCTCTCAAGAAAAAAGAAGCGATAATAAAAAAATTAAACTTAAGTTTGAACTCGAGTTTTACTTATCAACTCTGAGTTGTTTCGTGAGCTTAAACAAGACGTATTTATGTAATTGTAATTTAAACATCAAATATATATTATTTTTTATAATTATAATTATTACATATAAAACTATGATAAAAATAAATAGTTAATAATATATGATTTATTTATAAATCTTAATCTTAATTATATATACACACATATATAATAGTTGTAGTTATGAATGTATATAAATTAGTTAATAGATAATAAACTGTTTAAACCCAAATTGAGCTTGAGCTTGAAAAGCATTAATGAATCAAATTGATTAAACCCAAACTAAGCTTGAGCTTGAAAAGCCATTAATGGATCAAACCGAGATACACTGAGCTTGAGCCACCTTGCGAGCCTAAACAAGCCTTATTTGTATAATTTTAATTTAAAATATTCAATGTGTGTGTGTGTATATATATATTTATAATAATAGTAATTATGGGAGCCGCTAAAATAAAAACCAGCTCCAGTTGTAAGAACCACGAAAACCACTCTCCACCAATCATATTTTGCCACCCTAAAGGGTAGTTTGGTCATTTACCCCCAATATCAAATCTCCCCTCTCTCTGCATTTAAAGCCATCAGTCTTTCTCTTTCCTCATTTCTCATTTGTTTCCTTTCAAATTCTCTCTCCTCATTTCTTTAAAAAGAGCCAAACATTCATCTTTTTCATCCCAAACCATAAACCCATCACCATATTCATCCCACCCCCTTCTTCTCCATGGTTGATGTTTCAAGCAGGAAAGAGAGAGAGAGAGGGAGACCGGAGTGTCTGTTTGGCTGAAACTCCGTTGCGGCGGCGGTGGCGCCGGTTGATGTTTCAAGCAGGAAAGAGAGAGAGAGTCGACAGAGTAAGAGAGAGAGGAGAGAGAGGGAAACCGGCGGAGTAGTCCGGTGGCGGCGCAGCCGCTACGACGGCGGTGATGATGATGTGGCAGCCGGCGGAGCAAGCATCTTTTCACCCCGGTAAGCCTAACCCCTCATCATTCTCCATTTCCTTTCAGATCTGAGACCCTTGATCTCATTCTAGAGATACTTCAATTGCATCTTCAGGTTTTCAAAGGAGCTTCAATTGCAAGGAGCTTCAATTGCAAGGAATGTGATTTTTGTATCCAGATATCCTATTGATTAATATTTGAATGTCCTATGTTATGTATTTTATCGATATTTTTTTAGTTCCTAAAATTGGGTTATGGGAATTCGTGTAAAAACCCATCTAAGAATTCGTGCGTTTGGTATGGGTGGGTGTTGAAATTAAAGATATGGGGTTGAGATTCACAGTGATAGTTCGAAACAATTTTCCGACAGATTGATGATGATGATGCGGCGAGGATGGTGGAGGGTAGGTTCAATTTGTGTAAAAAAGTTTTTGTAAAAAAAGTTTAAAACGTAAAGTTTTTAACGTAAAACGTAAAACGTAAATTTTTTAACGTAAAACGTAAACTTTTTAACGTAAGACGTAAACTTTTTAACGGAAAACGTAAAACGTAAACTTTTTTAAACTTTTAACCTGAAACGTAAAAATTAAAACGTAAACTTTTTAACGTAAAACTTAAACTTTTATGTAAAAACTTTTTAACGTAAAACGTAAAACTTTTTCTACGTAAATTGTAAAACGTAAAAAACCGTGTGATAAAACGGCGCCTAAACAAGGGGCGTGAATACGGGGCATAAAAACGCCGTGAAAAAAAACGGGACGTAAAAAACGCCGCGAAAAAAACGGTACGTAAAAAACAGTGTTTTAAAAAAACGACGCTTGAAAAAGCCGAGCGTAAAAAACGGCGTGCAAAAACGACACGTTAAAAAACGATGCGTGGAAAAGTCGGGCGTAAAAACGGCGCACAAAAAAAATTGTTTTGTTAAAAAAAATTGAATTTAAAAATGCTTTTAATAAAAAAAATTCTGTTTAAAAAAAGTAATATAACAAAACAAAAAAGAAATAAATAAATAATAAAGACAAAAAGACAAAAAAAATAATTTTACTAAACTACCCTTTTGAATTAAAATATTACAGACATAATAAGACAAAATGTATTTAATATTAATTTTTGTTACTTTTAATCTCATACATCTATCTTGTTGATCTAATGGCTAGGAACTGGTTCTCGCGGTTCTTAGAACTGGATGTAGTTTTCATTTTAGCGGTCCCCTAGTAATTATTAGTATTATTATCATATATGATGAATAATATATATATATATAATTATGCATGTATGTAAAATAATTAATAAATAATAAGCGATCTGAATCCAAGCGAAGCCCGAGCTTACATTACAAACAAGCTAACTCGAAACGAGACGCTTGAGCTTAGATAATTGTGACTGTCTTGTTTACACCCTCCCACTCCCACTCGTCTCTAATTTCGCCTTTTGGCGAGCCACTCTCTGCTCTGCAATCAGTTGTCGTCTTCTGATGCATACCTTGGTGATTTCACTAGCCATGGAATCAAAAGGAATAAACGGAAGTTATTCCAAACAAAGCACAACGATTGTAGTTATTGTTCACAAACATCTTTTATGATTTTGGTATTTTGCCAATGACGATGATTACAACATGCTCAGGACACATGCATCTGTTGTCTTTTTCTACGGTAGATATGATATTAAACTAGCATGGATTTAACTTTTTGCACGTTAGATGCAATATTTAATCATGACACAAATATCTTCATATGTTCATTGATCATTAGTGTTGAGAGGACCATGGATCTGTTACTGTTTTGCCTTGTTTTTCATTTTGAATTGCTACTCGACCACTTCTGATTACCCTACTGCAAATCTTTCTACTACATGGACCAACACTGAATCATTCTGCTATGCTGCTGTGTTCGGAGATGGCTCAATGGTCCGACCCAACCTCATTAGAGGATCATCAGGGCCAAGCTTCGCCTGTGGTTTCTACTGCCTTGGAAACTGCACCTCTTGCCTCTTCTCTGTCTTCATTGTTCAAACCAACAGTACTAGTGCTATTGATGAGCAACAACCTACAGGATTCCCTCAAGTGGTGTGGTCAGCAAACCGTGACCATCCGGTTAGCTATGGTGCAACACTGAACCTCACTGAAACCGGAGAATTGGCACTGCAGGATGTTGATGGAAGCATAGTTTGGACTACCAACACTGCACGCAAATCTGTTGCTGGTTTGAACTTAACTGATGATGGAAACCTAGTGTTGTTTGATGTCAATAGCTCGGTGGTTTGGCAATCTTTTGATTACCCAACAGACTGTTTGGTTCTGGGGCAAAGACTGTTTCAAGGACAGCAGCTGATACCTAGTGTTTCGTTGACCGATTGGACGGCCCAACAAGGTTTGTTTTCTCTTGAAGTCACGGATAAAGGTTTATTTGCTTATGTTGGATCAAACCCGCCTCTATCTTATTACGAAAAGTTGTTCAGTGGCAACGACACAGATAAAGGAAGAAGATACATTGAGTTCTTGAATGGGAGTTTGTCTTTCTTCACTTCTACGGTTGAGCCAAGTGATCCTTATGGAGTGATTCCTATACCTGGAGCATCATCAGCCCAGTATATGAAACTGATGCCGGACGGCCATTTGAAAGTGTTTGAATGGCAAGAAAGTTGGTCAGTGGTGGCTGATCTATTTAGCGATAATCTTGTAGAGTGTAATTATCCTTTGGCTTGTGGGAGAAACGCCCTTTGCTCAGATAATCAACAGTGTAGCTGTCCAGTATCAAGCTCTCCCAGGATAGACTATTTCCGAGCAGTGAATGATCGGCAACCAAACCTGGGTTGCTTTGAAATTACTCCTCTCACTTGTAATGCCACCCAAGATCAAACCTTCATTGCACTAGAGAGTGTTATATACTTCAACTTTGTTGCAGACATGAAGAGTGTGGACACAGAGACATGCAAACAAGCATGTGCCAACAATTGCTCATGCAAAGCAGCTTTGATTAAGTATGATTCAGATTCCTCAAGTTGGGACTGTTATTTACCTTTTGAGCTGTTCACATTGATGAATGTTGATACACATATACCATACATGACTGCTATAGCTTTCATAAAAGTGCAGAATGTAAGATCATCTCCTTCCGCTTCTACGTCTCGATCAAATTTAGGAGTTATATTAACTTTTACTATTGGAAGTGTTCTGTTTCTGCTTGGGGTTATAGGTTTTCTTATTAACGTAACTCGTAAGCGAAGATGGGACACTCAAAGGGAGGAAGAGTCTATAGGCGAGGTACTAGGATTGCCAAATCGATTTTCCTATGAAGAACTGAAAACCATCACAGAGAATTTTAATAAAAAGCTTGGTGAAGGGGGGTTCGCAGTGGTTTTCAAAGGGACTCTTGAAGATGGCTCAAAGATTGCAGTAAAATGTCTTGGGGGTCTTGGGAAGGTTAACAGATCATTCCTAGCTGAAGTTCAATCCATTGGAAGCATTCACCATGTGAATCTGGTTACACTCAGGGGATTTTGTGCATGGAAATCACAACGATTTCTCGTGTACGAATTCATGAGTAACGGATCTTTAGATCGCTGGATCTACCATGGAGACCGAGAAAAGGTTCTGGAATGGAAATGCAGGAAGAAAATCATTCTTGATGTAGCCAAGGGTCTAGCATATCTTCATGAAGATTGTAGGCAAAAAATCATCCACCTAGACATTAAACCTCAAAACATATTGCTAGACAATAACTTTAATGCCAAAGTATCTGATTTTGGGTTGTCAAAGCTCATAGACAGAAATCAATCTCATGTTATGACTACGCTGAGAGGAACCCCAGGGTATATGGCTCCAGAATGGTTGAGCTTAGTTATTACTGAAAAAGTTGACGTATACAGCTTTGGGATTGTTCTCTTGGAGATGCTATCTGGGAGGAAGAAATATGATAGATCTCAGCCTGAAGAAAGTTGGCACTTACTTGATGTCCTTCAATATTGTTGGGAACAAGGGACTCTGCAAGATATGGTTGATAAGTATTGCGAAGACATGCAAACACACAGTTCAGAAGTTGTAGAGATGATTAAAGTGGCCTCATGGTGTTTACAATATGATTTTACGAAAAGGCCTTCCATGTCGATGGTGGTTAAGGTGTTAGAAGGAGTAATGAAAGTCGAATCTAACTTGGATTCCAACTTCACATATTCGAGACTACAAAACACAGCATTTGAACATGTCAAAGATATGACACAGTTGATGGCTTCTGTTCTGTCTGGTCCTAGGTAAGTAACCATCAATTTCCTGTAGATGACAATTAAACTTGTAATCATAATTGTATTAGATTGTAATTGTATAATTAAAGTTACATGTGGTGGGTGTTTATATAAAACACCATATTACACATCTAGTCCATATACTATAATACTTTGTCTAGTACTCCCCCGCAAACTTGTAACACCTCGGAAAAATGTACGGAATCATATGGCAACACGTGTCCGGAAACTCTCCAAATATTCCAGATTTGTTGGAGGAGAGGGACAAATTTGTTATATATGGAAGATGGAGAATAGTCGAGGGATCATAATGTAAAAATGCCAAATTTTTGGCTTCTGGAGGTTCCTTACGGCCCGTAAAGCATTCAAAAACAATGGGCGCCAGAGGTTCTTACGGACCGTAAGCCATGACCCTTACGATCCGTAAGGGGTCTGCAGACAGCAGACTGCAGCTGCTGTCTCTTGCCACCTTGCTCGTGATTTTTCCACCCTTCTCATCCTTTCTATACTTGGTATGCCACTAACCTTCACCTAAGAGCTCCAGGGACATGTGGCACCTTCTCATGAATCTTGTGCAAGTATAAATATCCATGTTCTTCATCCATTTTAACTTGCACCTTTCAACTTCTTTCCCTCTATCTCTTAGAGCTGCTTCTGTTCCATAGAGACCTCCTCCCTGAAGTTATAAACTTCCCTTGAACACTTGTAAGTGTTCTCTCTCAATATTTTTCCATAATTAGGCTAGTTACTTGTAACACCTCGTAAAATCATGTCCAATATAGTATCGACACGTGTCATGGACTTTAAACGTGTTACAAATTGATTATGAGGGACTAAAGTTGACAAACGAAGAAAGTATATGTATATAAGGATTCAAAGTGTCAACATTTGATAATTATGCCTTTTAACAACTCTACACGATGTTTATACCCTTAAAACGAAAGTATCATGAAGCATATGAAACCGTTTGTGGAAGAATGTGAAAGTTTACAAGACGCGAGGGTTAAAAGTGTCAACATGTTTAAGTTATACCTCTGAGTGACCTTTTAGCAAACCCAAAGCCTTGTAACGATTAATTATACTCCCAAGAATAAGTGGTAAAAATTTCACAAGGTTTCGATATCGTATGAGGAAGATACGTTAACTTTCGTAATTAAGGGGTTAAAAGCGTCAACGAGGCAAAACTTGTGTTTTCGGTTACTGTTTAACGAAACCGGACCTAACGATGTTTGGTTATACATCATGGATCACAAAAATATAAATTATATGGGTTAAATGTGCTTAAAATGGAAATTATCTCGTTTTAAAAGGTTCAGGGGGTGAAAACAGCAAGTTTGAAACTTGAATTGCTGGTAAGCTGGGTGCTGGCGCTGCGCCACCAACTTCACTCTCTGCCGTCGCGTGACGCGACGACATGCCAGATCAACAAAAATTGTTTTAACGTGGCAGCTTGCATGTTTGCTAAATTCCGCGAGTTTGCCACCCTCTAGCTGCTATAAACACGTCCGTTGACACTTGTTTTCATCTCTAGAGTTGCCACAACACCTGTATCAATCTCCATGATCCTTCCATGGCTATAAATAAGCCCATTGTTGCAACTTGTGAACTTACACTTTCACATTTCCTTGTTCTAACTCTCTGGAGCATTCTTGGCACTTAAGAAGCCTTTTCTTTGTTCTAGTCTCGTGCTAAGGACCATTGTAAGTCATCTTAGATTCTGTAATTCTGTTTTAATTAGTTTAATGGCCCAAAGTCAAACTGTCGTAATTAAGGTTTGACTTAGTGATTAATCACTAATGGTCCACTCAATTCTCGAATTGAAAGTACCTATGAGTTGGTAATTATGTGGGTAATAAACCCTTAAACGGGCACCCTCTGATTCCCACTCTAACTAGGTCAATTGTCGGGTCAAACTTGATTGTAAAAAGTCAACAGAAAGCTAAATTTCAATTAAACGCATAATTAACAATGTAAAAGCCATGGAACATGTTTTATCACTCATATAACTTGGTAATTAATATAAGAACATGTCTAAACATGTTCAACCCGACAATTTTCAGTTTAAGCTCGGTTCGGGACCGAAAATTGCAAAAGTAGACTTTTGCTTTGACTTTCAGTTCTGACCTAATGTAGCATATTTTAGAAATGCCTTAGAGCTCTATTAGGACCAGGTTATAGATTAGTGTAACCCTCTAAGGTTATACAACCTGGTTCATTAGTTATTCAATTCATGTGTATGTTTCCGTTATATGCCTAAATATTGACCATAATGCCCTTTTGACCTTAAAACGAGATTTTTGAAAATGTGAGAGGACAAAAACCATTATTACTGATTTATAAACTTGTCCTAAAAATTTGACATCAGTTTGAGGTCTAGATTAAGAGTTATGCTCAATAGCGTAATTAGAAAGCTTTTTATTAATTAAACGACATAATTAGCATAAAGCCTATCTAAACTCAAATTTTGACACCAAACTTTTTATCTACTGATGTAATATAATATTTTGGGATTTTTGAAGATTTTTATTTATTTTTAAGCTGAGCATAACATAGGGTTCTTGCTTTAATTCGGTAATTGTCGGTTATGTCATTTTCTTGAATAAAGTGAGTTTTACATAGTATTTTGATACCAAACTTTTTTCTACTGATTTTATATCATAAATAAAATATTTTGAACTTTATAAACTGATCAAAAACTCAGATTTCATATTTAAACCCGAAAATCGCTTAAAACCGACTTTTACGCGTCTTAAGCGCATAGTATGAGTTAAAACCCATTTTTGGCATATGAAACTTTATACCTACTGATGTTTTAAGTAAATTTATATAATTAAACAGTAAGCAAAAGTTTTGAACTCAGAATTCTAATTTTGACCTTTAAAGCTTATGTGAAATTACCAAAATGCCCCTATGGTGCATAGTTTGGTTATAAAAGATAAATTTCACATATATGGAATACCCTACTGTTATGACTTATAAAAATAAATATTTTTACTGATTATATCAGACCTGAAACTCAGATTAGTATTTAAACTCTTTATAACCTTTAAAATGACCAAAATACCCCTACGTGGCATAATTTGAGTTTAAATCCATTTTGGGCATAATGGAAGGTATCTTACTGATATCACAACATATTTAAGGCATATTAACTTAGGAAACCTGTTCATGACTCATTTGGTTACCCGTTACGCATTATTCGCGTTCGGTGCGGTTTATGTAACTAGTTTGCATAAATTAGCCGAAACGGGTCAAACCTTATCATTTTTATCTCAAAATCCAGAATGTGTTTAGTTTACCCATATTATACAAGTATACAAACTTGTCGGGTCTAAACCACACTCTAATCCGGTCATCGCTTAATCATGCGTTTCGAATCATGTATCTTCCTTTAAAACTAATCGGTCTAAGTTTAGACTTAATTAAGACCCTTTAGGAATCTAATAGGTTATTAAAACCTTCGTTCCAGATTAGGAGACCAGTGAAAGATACTTGCACTCGCTGATTGTGATATATACTTGCTCAGGTAAATACTTTTAACTTATTTTCCCTTATACGGGCTTGGGGTACGGTATATAAAATACCGCTTGGTCGGGCATTGATTGTTAATCATATAAAGGTTAATTTATTGAGATGACCCGTTTAATTTGTTTTGTTTGCTTAAAGCCTTTGGGGGGTTAATGACCATGTCCCGGATATCCTTGGCATCATTCATTGAAATGGCCACGACCTAAAGCACGGGGTGTAGGCATACACCTGTCGGTGCATATAAATAAAAAGGTATAACCGTTTGTTCGAGAATAACTCGACACGGGATTATATCATGTGGTGTGTCTATTCATCTTTAACCCGGTATTCAGCCCGGGCTACTGAACGTATAACGAACATGTAATTCTTTTACAAGTTTATATATAAATAATTATCCCAAGTTATAAATGATATTTGTGCCTTGTGCATTCAAATCAATTTTCATAAACATTTTCAAAATGAGCCGGTTAATGGTATTTACCAGTGTAAACTGACGTATTTTCCAAAAAGGCTAAGTGAAGGTACTAAACGGAATAGGCTGGCTACTCCAAGCATCAATAAAGAGTCTTGCAAGCTTAGATGTTATTAAATCTGTTGAACAATAATCTTTGAACTTTGATCCGCCTGTGGATCCTTACAACCGTTTTGTAATACACTTGATATTACTTTTTATTCGATTTGTAATGATTTTATCTTTCGACTTCCGCTCTGTATTAAACTGTGATAATATAAATTGTCTATGATATCAACTACGTCACAATACTCCCCACCGGGCCCACCGGTAATACGTGGAAATATCGGGGTGTGACAGGTTGGTATCAGAGCCAACATTGAGTGAATTAAACACTAGCCTTTTGTGTTTAATCTCAATGACACAGTTTGCACATTCCTCGACTTTCGAGTCTAGACAAAGAACTTAGGACTAATTCTGATTTATTTTGTTTTGTCCTTTATTGTTTCTTTTGTTGTTTCTGTTGATTGTTTTGACAGGGCCTACAAGAATGCCGCCAAGAATCCGAGGAAGAGGTAGAGGCAGGGGGCCATTCATCGCCCCCAACGATCACGAGGCCGGGCCTTCACACCGGTGAACTCCATCAGACTCTTTAAGCAAACATCCTCAGGAAAACTGGAGGACCCCTTTAGAACCCGCGAGGCGTTCAGTCTCGCTGAGCTCCTCACCTTCCTACCTTAACTCTTACGGGCCTCAATCGGAGAACGAGCCCCACAACTCACATCCTTCTTTTATACCCCTTCAAAACCCCAACTCACACCTTTCCTTTAATGACCCAACACCCTACTTCCAAAGCCGGTTCAACCCGGCAAACCTAATTGAAGAGCCATTGGGTTATAACCCGTTGGGACCGGAGGGCCATTTCTCCATGGACATGGAAGAGGATCCGGAACCTGCCGAGCCGCCAGCTGGGACACCTACTCACCCCATCAAGATTTCGGATGGGTCGTCATATCATGGATCGCCTTATCGTGGTCCAGACAGTTATCAGGCAAGATTTGCCCAGTACGACTGGGTGTTTACTACCAGTTACCACTCATCGCCGCCGCAGCAGCAGCAACAGGATCCCTCGGAGGATTCACGCTTTGTAGCAGTTACTCTACCGCCACCACCACCAGTGCAGCAACCGCCTCCGGAGCCACCGAGGCGTAGGAGATCAACCACACGGATGTCCGTGCGAGGGGGAGTCCGTATCAGCACCCCTCAGCATTCAAGTGGCAGTAATTACCCGCCACTATATGAAGACCCACAGATGGGTGGGCCTTCGAACCCTGTTTCTGAGGTGGAGTCTGCGCCAGTCGCACCACCACCGGTGGGTTATGATAACCCAATCCCTACGTACGCCGGTGTATCGACGTACAACCCTTTCAAGCAGCCAGCCCATACCAACTACAACTATGCTGAGGCTGACCCATACCTCGTAGCGGCAAACTACAACGCTCTCCATCCGAAAGAGCCCTATGGAGGTCCCTGGACGATTGGATACCCGACCTATGGGTACCAATACCCGTCACCTCCTCAACCTCTGCAGCATCATAAGCCGCCGCAGCCGCCACTGTTATCGCCACCGCAGCAACATGAGATTCTACAAAGGTTGAGCCAGGTGGAACAAGAGGTTCGGGAGGAACGTAGAAACAACCGGGGATTTCTTAAAGGTTTGGAAAGCTTAATCTAGGGGAAGAGCAAAAAGGATCATTAAATCCTTTATTTGTTTATTTGTATTTCTTTAATGTTCAATCAAGTCCCTGCGTGGACATCTATTTTTGTATTCAGTCCCTCCGAGGACTTGTATTTCCAGTTTAGCCCCTGCGTGGGCATGTCAGTTCTGTTTAGCCCCTACGTGGGCAAGTTATTTCAGTTAAAGTCTCGTTTAGGGCGATCTGTACTCTTTTTAAAATTTTAATGGCATGTTATCATTTAAATTTTATTTTGTCATTAAATGCATAAATGTAATATGTGTGAAATAAATAAATAAATCTAAAATATGTCATTCCTTTTATAAGGTCTGCCTTTAAATATTAAATAAGAATCTTAAAGGGTATAACCTAGCCTGCATGTCATTATAAGACCTGGCCGTGATGGTAAAACCTGTTTAAAAAGATTCAAATCCTTGTTAACATCTGAAAACATGTTAACATTCCTGGCTGATGTGATTCGTAAAATCACACGTGTCATTCTTATATTGGATTATTCCAATTCCTTCTTTATTATTAAACATCCATTTGTGATGTAATGCCTACGGGCCACAATTATTGTCATATAAGACAAAAGACAGTCGTAGCCTACAACTCCCTGTCAAGAAAGGTAATGAACTATGATTCAAGCCTTAGTACCTCGATCCTATAAGATCTTGACTTATAATTTAAACGTGTCCATGTGACTTGGCCTTTTGTGCCATTATTATATTTAATTATAACTAAGGGTTATTAATGAAAAATCCTGAATAAAATACTTAACAAATTAGCCAATATGGTTCTTTAATACCATGGTTAATAGATTAATAAGATGACAAATCTATTATATACCCCTGAGAAATTATTGTCATCATTTTATGTAGCAATCAAGCTACATGGCAGAGTCTGAAGAAATCAACAGTCACCCAAGGGAAAATCATGATACCACCAGGATCAACGTAACTGGTGCGGAACTTCAAGCATTGATTGATAATGTTGTTACCAAGGCCATAGATAGGTAGTTTAATGAGTCAAGTTGTACTCGAAGCAAGACCTCATCTGTACCCCATTCTAAACCTAAGACTCACTCTGAGGCTCATAGTAAGCCACCTTCTAAACATAATGGATCAAGGAGGGATAACGATCATCACTCCTCAAATCAGCATAGTGTTCCGTCGAAGAAGATTGAGCTCAAACAAAAACCACGTGGTAAGTCCTGTACATATAAGTATTTCGTCTCCTGCAAGCCTAGAGACTTCACAGGGGAGATAGGAGCCGTCGATTGTATGACTTGGCTCGATGAAATGGACACTGTAGTTGATATCAATGGTTGCGCTGATAGGGACGTTGTGAAGTTTGTATCTCAGTCATTCAAAGGAGAAGCGCTAGCTTGGTGGAGGTCTCTGATCCAAGCTACTGGAAAAGTGCATTGGTATGGCATGTCTTGGGAGCAGTTCATTACTCTCATCAAAGAAAATTACTGCCCTCAACATGAGGTTGAGAAGATCGAGACCGATTTCCTGACATTGGTTATGAAGAATTTGGACTGTCAGGCGTACCTTACGAGTTTTAATACCATGTCTCGATTAGTTCCATACTTAGTGACACCGGAACCAAAACGGATTGCCCGTTTCATTCGGGTTTTAGCCCCGGAGATCAAAGCAAGCGTAAAGGCATCTCGACCAACTACCTTTAGATCTGTAGCCGATCTGGCACTATCGCTTACCCTTGATGCGGTCAGGCAGAGATCGGTGAGAAATTCTGATATAGTGAAGAAAAAACGTGAGGATGAAAACTCACACCGTTCAGACAAGAAGCACAAAGGGAACTCTGACCACATGAAGAGTTCAGGGTTCAAGAAAGATGACCAACAGTCGGGCGAGAAGCCCAAGTGCAAAATCTGTAAGAAGCGCCATTTGGGGAGGTGCAGATACGAGTCAAAATCCCAATCACAGCCAAGAGCTTGTGGGATTTGTAAGTCAAGTGAGCACAAGATGATAGAGTGCAAGAAGATAAAGGATGCAACATGCTATAACTGTAACGATAAGGGGCACATCAAGTCCAACTGCCCTAAGTTTGCCAAAAAGCCTGAAGAAGCCAAAAAGACCAATGCTAGGGTCTTTCGAATGGATGCACGAGAAGCAGTTCAGGATGATAATGTTATAACAGGTACCTTCCTTATAAATGATGTTTATGCAAGGGTGTTATTTGATTCCGGTGCGGATAAGTCATTTGTAGATGATAAGTTTTGTAAATTGTTGAATTTACCTGTTAAAACCCTAAACGTGACATATGAAGTAGAGTTGGCCGATGGTACCTTAGAAACTGCCTCAACTGT
>JARYGA010007480.1:0-28334 GCA_030545235.1 Helianthus tuberosus
CCCCTTTTCATTGCAACTATAGCAAGTTGCATCTTTCAGCTTCTTGCAATCCAAGGTCTTGTGTTCCTTGGACTTGCATATACCACATGCAAAAGTTTTTGACTGAGTCTGCGAGTTCGACTCAAACCTGCACTTCCCGAAGTGCTGTTTCTTGCAGACTTTGCACTTGGGCTTATCACCAGATTGATGCCCATCCTTTTTAGACTCAGACCCTTTCTTGTGGTCATTGTTTCCTCGGTGTTTCTTGTTTGACCTCTGTGAATTGTCATCTTCACGTTTCCTTTTCTCGGCATCCGAGTTCCTCAGCGATCTCTGTCGGACCGCGTCCAGATTGAGGGACAAGGATATGTCAGTTACCGATCTGAAAGTAGTCGGCAGAGATGCCTTCACGCTTGCCTTTATTTCTGGGGCTAAACCCCCGATGAAACGATCTATTCTTTTTGGTTCCGGGGTCACCAGATATGGAACCAATCGGGACATTGTGTTGAAGTTCGTGAGGTAAGCTTGGCAGTCAAGGTTCTTCATAACCAACGATAGAAAATCAGACTCTGTCTTCTCCACCTCATGCTGAGGGCAGTAGTTTTCCCTGATAAGGGCAACAAATTGCTCCCATGTCATGTTGTACAATGGGATCTTCCCGGTGGCTTGAAACAACGATCTCCACCAGGCTAAGGCCTCGCCTTTGAACGATTGAGACACAAACTTTACTACATCCCTTTCAGCGCATCCGCTGATATCAACCACCATGTCCATCTCATCCAGCCACGTCATACAGTCAATGGCTCCTTTCTCCCCAGTGAAATCCCGGGGTTTGCAGGAAACAAAGTATTTATAAGAGCAACCCTTGTCACGGGGTCCTTGATTAACAACAATCTTTTGAGATGGATCACTATGATGATTTGAGGAGTGACGATCATCATCTCCTTTCTTGGGTTCATCCTTCTTGGGAGGTGGCTTGCTGTGAGCCTCAGAGTGTGTTTTAGGCTTTGAATGCGGCGTAGATAGGGTCCTGCTTCGAGTCCCACTATATTCTTCATGCTGCCGCTCTAAGGCCTTTGTAACAGCGTCGTCTACTAACGCTTTCAGTTCAGCGCCCGTTATATTAATTCGGGCGTCATCATTATTCTCCTTTGGGTGACTATTAATTTCATCCGAGTCAGCCATTTTAATTTGAACTGTTTCATAAGACAATGACAATAGTTTATTTGGTAGTTTATTATGGAATTGTCTCTTAGGGCAATTCATTAACCATGGTAACACAAGCCATATTTGGTTAATTTGTTAATCATATTTATTTAGGATTTTTATTACAATTTATCCTAATCATAAAACAATAACAGTTTTATTAGTAGCACAAAAGGCCTAGTCACAAGGACATTTTAAATCATAAGCTATGATTTCAGAGAATCAAGGCTTTTAAGGTTTGAACATAGTTCATTACCTTTTTCGGACAGGGAGTCATAGCTACCACTGTCTTTTGGCTCATGTAGAAATGAGCAAGGCCCGTAGGCACTATATTACCAATGTATGGTCAAAATATGATCATCTTAATTGATGATTTAAACCCCTGATTCATAGATCATTTAGTTGGGTTAGGAATCCTTTTTAAAGAATCCTTATATAAGAATGACGTGTGTGATTTTAACGAATCTCGTCTGCCAGGAGTGTTGACATATTTTTAGATGTTAACAGGGATCCGAATCTTTTAAACAGGTCTTACCATCTTGGCCAGGTCTTTAAAATGACACTCAGGCTAGGTTTCACTCTTAAGATTCTTATTAAATATTTAATAGGCAGATTATTATTAAAAATGAATGATTTTGATTTATTTATTTCATATATAATATTTATGCATATAATAGCAAAATGAAATTTATAAACTTAACATTCCATTAACCATAAAATACACACTGCCCTAAACGGGTCTTTTTAACAGAACACTTACCCACACAGGGGTCAAACTGAAATACTAGTCCACGCAGGGACTTAAACAAACAACATACCCTCGTAGGGGTTAATAGAAGAATAGACCCACGCAGGGGTCAATACAGCAAGACAGGCCCACGCAGGGGCTCAACTGAAACAAGGAAACTACAATCAATAATTGAAGGATTCAGTGGTCCTTCTTGCTCTTCCCTTTTATTAAACTTGTCAATCCCTGGAAGAAACTTTGTCGCTCCCTGCGATCTCTGCGAAAGTCTCGCTCGACCTGGTCCAATCTTTGAAGAATTTCTTCCCGCTCGGGTGGGGAAAACCGTGGCGGCTGCAATTGTGTCTGAATTATAGGTCTGGCAGGTATTTGGTACCCATGAGTTGGGTACCCTACTCCCCAAGGAGCTCCATACGGTCCTTCCGGGTTATAGTTGGTGTGAGCCGGCTGCTCAAACGGGTTATACGCCATAGAACCAGTGTAGGCGGGAATCGGGTTATCAAAACCCATCGGTGGTGGTTGTGGTGCAACTGGGTTTGAAGGTCCACCCATTTGCGGGTCTTCCTGTAGTGGCGGATAATGACTGCTACTTGAGTGTCGAGGAGAGCTGAAGTGAAAATCTCCTCCATGCATGGACATTCGCGCGCCTGTCCTCCTACGCCTCGGCGGTTCTGGAGGTGCTTGATTAACTGGTGGTGGTGGAGGCGGTGGCGTGACAGCCATGAAACGCGAATCCCCAGAGGGATCCTGCTGCTGCTGCTGGTGAGACGACGAATGATGCGAGGGTGTAAAATACCACTCGAACTGGTTAAACCGTGCCTGATAACTGACTGGACCACGGTAGGGTGATCCATGAAAAGGCGAACCATCTGAGACCTCGATAGGATGGTTGGGAGTCCCGGTTGCAGGCTCGACGGGATCCGTGTCCTCGTCCATGCCCTCTGCATGATCGCCGGAGAAATGATCATCTGGCCCCAATGGGTTAAAACCCACTGGTTCTTGTATGTAGTTTGCTGGGTTAAACCGGCCTTGAAAGACGGGAGTGGGGTCTCCAAAGGAATGGTGCGATAAGGATCGGTGTAGGGGTATATAGGAAGGTTGAGGGTTATCGGGCTCATTTTCCGACTGTGGCCCATAGGAGTTATGAAAAGGAGGCGTCGAACTGTGTGAAACGGACCGTCTTGCGGGCTCCACATTTGTCCTTAGGTTTTCGCGAGGGTCAGCACTCGCAGTGGCGGAAGGAGCTCGCGTGTGCGAGGGCCCTGCTTCATGATCATTGGGGGCGGTGATTGGCCCCTTGCCACGTCCTCTTCGTCTGAAAAATCTTGGCGGCATATTTAGTCCTGTCAATATAACATAAGATAACAACAAGAATATATAAAATAAAAGACAAAGTTAAAAATAAATTGAAACAAATTTGGGATTGTTCCTATGTTCTTTGTCTAGACTCGAAAATTTGGAATGTGCAATTGTGTAACTGAGATTAAACACAAAAGGCTAGTGTTTAATTCACTCAGCGTTGGCTCTGATACCAACCTGTCACACCCCGATATTTCCACGTTTGACCGGTGGGCCCGGTGGGGAGTATCGTGACGTGGTTGGCAACGTTACAGTCAAACAACACAATATTTAAATGCACAGCGGAAGCAAATGAAAGATATATATTTCAACTGAATAAAATATTGTAATATTAAGTATCACAACAGTCGAAAAATAATCCACAGAACGGATCTGAAATAAATAGGAAACAGTAGTTCAACAGACGTTAGGCATCTTAAGCTTGCGAGACTTCTTTATTGATGCTAAGGAGAAATCCAGCCTATTACGATTAGTACCTGCATTTAAACTTTTTGGGAAAAAAAACGTCAGTTTACACTGGTAAATACATTCAACCGACTCATTTTGAAAAGTTTAATAAAATTGATTTGAATGCACGTGGCACAAACTTTTTATAACTTGGGATAATTATTTAAATATATAATCTCGTAAAAGAATTACATGTTCCTTATGCGTTCAGTAGCCCGGATCGTGCCGGGTTAAAGATCAATAGACACACCACATTATTTATTTGGCACTGACGGGTGTACGCCTACACCCCGCTCTTAGGTCGTGGCCATTTCGTAAAATGATGCCAAGGATATCCGGGACATGGTCATTAACCTCCCAAAGGCTTTAAGCAAACAAAACAATTTAAACGGGCCGATCAAATATCAATTTAACCATCATACGTGGAAAGATTTAATGCCCGACCAAGCGGTATTTTATATACCGTACCCCAAGCCCGTATAGGGAAAATAAGTTAAAAGTATTTACCTTTGCAAGTATAATTCTCAATTAGCAAAATGCGGGTAGCTTTTACCGGTTCTCCTATTCTGGAACAAAGGTTTATAATAACCTATTAGAATCCTAACGGTCTTTAGTTAGGCATAAGCTTAGACCGATACGGTTCAAACGCATGATTAAGCGAAGACCGGAATAGAATGTGATTTAGACCCGACAAGATTGAAGACTTGCCTTATATGGGTAATCTAAGCACATTCTGAATTTTGGGGTAAAACTGATAAGGTTTGACCCGTTTCGGCTAATTTATGTAAACTAGTTACATAAGCCGAACCGGACGCGCAAGAGGTGTAACGGGTGACCGCGAGAGTCATTTACAGGTTTCCTAAGTTAATATGCCATAAATATGTTGTGATATCAGTAGGATACCTTCCATTATGCCCAAAACGAATTTTAAACACAAACTATGCCCCGTAGGGGTAATTTGGTCATTTATAAGGTTATAAAAGAGTTTAAGTATTAACCTGGGTTACAGGCCTGATATGTTCAGCAAAAATACTTAGTTTACCAAGTTATAACAGTAGGGTATTGTATATATGTGAAACTTATCAATTTTAACCAAACTATGCACCGTAGGGGCATTTTGGTAATTTCACATAAGTCGAAAAGCTCAAAACTGAAGTCTGAGTTAAACAACCTTTGCTTAGTGTTAAAATATTATAATTTACCTAAACTATCAGTAGGTATCAACCCTTGTATGTTTAAAATAGTTCTAGTACATACTATGCGTTAAAACGCTTAAAAAGGCGATTAGATGCCGTTTCCGGGTTCTATATACAAAGCTGATATTTTTATCATTCCAGAAGGTTTAAAATAATGTATTTATCATATAAAATCAGTAGCAAAAGGTTTGGGGTCAAAAAGATATGTAAAACTCATTTTATAGCCCGGAAGGGCAAAACCGACAATTACCGAATTAAGCTTATGACTCTAAGTTATGCTCAGCCTAAAATTAATTAAAAATCTTCAAAAATCCCAAAATAATATATTACATCAGTGGGTAAAAGTTTTGATATAAAAAAGTAGGTTTAAATAGGCTATATGCTAATTACGCCGTTAAATTGCTAAAAAGCTTTCTAATTACGCTAATGAGCATAACTCTCAATCTATACCTCAAACTGATGTCAAATTTTGGGTACAAGTTTATATATCAGTAACTAAGGTTTCTACTCTTTTACATTTTCAAAAATCACGTTTTATGGTGAAAAGGGCATAATGGTCAACATATGAGCAATTAACGGAATCATGCATATTAATTGGATAACTAATGAACCAAGGTGTATAATCACAGAGGGTTATACTAGCATGTAACCTGGTCCAATTAAAGCTCTAAGGCATTTCTAAAACATGCTTAAACAGGAAAGAACTGAAGTCAAAGCAAAAGTCAAAGTTTTGCGACTTTCGGTTCCGAACCGGGTCTAAACAGAAAATTGTCGGGTTGAACATGTTTAGACATGTTCTTACACTAATTACCAAGTTATATTAATGATAAAACAGGTTGTATGGGTTCTACATTGCTAATTATGTATTAATTTGAAATTAAGCATCCTGTTGACTTTTTAATAACAAGTTTGACCCGACAAACGACCTAGTTAGAGTGGGAATCAGAGGGTGCCCTTTTAAGGGTTTATTGCCCACATAATTACCAACTTATAACTACTTTCAATTCGACTAATCACTGAACCATCAATGATTAATCGATAAGTCAACCGTTAATTACGACGGTTTGACTTTTAAGCTAAAACTAAGCTAAAACTTAACTAAGAAAGGTTAAGCATACTTACTGAAGTCCTATGTACGATTAGGAAAAACTTGGGTCTGCTCTTAAGCTCCAAGAAGCTCCAGAAATGCAGAAATGAGGTGTGAAGAAATGGTTGCAACCTTGTGGCCTTTTATAGTGTTCAAAACCTCATGGATTGTTGACACACAAGTCTAACAATGGCCTTGGATCATTTCCAGATGTCCCTAAGTGTCTAGGGGTTGTTTAGGGGTCGTGCAAGATGAGGAAAATCGTTTTAAGTTGGTTAAAATGGAGTTGGCAGACAAGAACCCAAAGAATTCGGAGCAGAAGGCCCCTCGCGGCACGCGTAGACCCCCCCCCCCCCAGGGTCCTCGCGTGGTGCGACGCCCCATCTGATCAAATCTGAAATTTTTGATTTTTATGCTTTGGTCCTTGGCTCTTGGAAACTTTGCTTCGACTTTATTTCTTGCACTTTGAACCCTCCAAATTGACTTATAAGGGCTTCAAGACATATACCCACTTTGTTAAGTCCTCGGTTAACTTTGTGTTCACCCGAAAAATCATAAACTTCATCGTTGACGCTTTTAACCCTTTGTATACGAATTTGATCATAACTTTCTCATACGGTAACGAAACTTCATGAAATTTATATCGTGCATTCTAGTGAGCATAATTAACCGTTACAAAGCTTCGGGTTTGTTAAAAGGTCACTCAGAGGTATAACTTAAACATGTTGACACATTTAACCCCTGTAGTTTGTAATCTCTCACTTTCTTTCATATTTAGCTTCGTATGATCCATGATTTATTCGTTTGAAGGTTTAAACATCATGTAGGGTTATTGTAAAGTATATTTATTCACTGTTGACATTTTAAACCCGTATATTCACATGCTTTCCATGTTTGTCAACTTTAGTCCTTTCAGAACATTCTTTAACACGTTCAAACTTATGACACGTGTCAATACATTTTAGGACGTGAATTTTCGAGGTGTTACAGCAAACAACTTAGGACTAATCCTACTCTTAATCGTTTTTGCTTCATTTGTTTTCGTTTTGACAAGACTTCAATCAACATGCCGCCAAGAGTTAGGGGAAGGTGCGGACGAGGAAAAGCCCCGATGAGGGGAAGGAATGGTCACGAGGCCAGACCATCTGACCGGCGCACACCATCTGTAACACTCAGCTCCAGTCCACAGGAAGACTGAAGGACTTATTTGGAGCCCGCGAGACGCTTAGTCTCGCTTAGCTCCTCACCATCTTACTATCAGTCGTTCGGGCCGCATCAAGATGAAGAGCCACACGATTCTCATCATTCTTTCATTCCTTTGCAGCGTTCGGGTTCACACAGTTCCTTCCAGAACCCAACTCCTTATTTCCAGAGCCGGTTCAACCCGATGAACCAAATCGAAGAACTAGAGGGTCCAAACCCTTTGGGACCAGCTGACCATTTTCCCGAGTACCAAAACATGGATGTGGACGAGGATCCAGATCCTGAGATGCCGCCATCTGGGACGCCGACGCATCCCATCGAGATTTCTAGCAGATCATCTTTTCATGGTTCGCCTTGCAGGGGCCCTGATATCTAGGCCGAGAGATGGAGCACGTACAATTGGGAGTATACTCCCCCTCACCGCTACTCACCACCACACCAGCAGGTCCCTTCTGAAGACCCACATTTTCAGGCGGTAACGCCACCATCAGCGCCAGAGCAGCCACTGCCTCTAGAACCATCGAGGCGGAGAAGAAGTGCACGGATGTCCATGCATGGGGGTTTCCACTTCAGCACCCCCCAACACTCCAGCAACAGCAACTACCCGCCGCTCTATGAAGACCCGCAAATGGGTGGGCCTTAAAATGCAGTTTCCGAAGTCGACTTTGCACCAGTCGCACCTGCACCACCCATGGGTTATGAAAACCCAATTCCATCTTACCCAGGTGCAGCTAGGTACAACCCGTTTGAACAGCAAGCTTATTCGGGTTATAACTACAACAATGCACCTGCCGTTGGCCCGTACATTGAAGAAGCAAACTTCAATGCTCTCTACCCTGGGCCCTTTCCACCTACGTACCCAACTGGGTACCCTGCATATGGGTATCAATACCCACCACCTCCTCAACATCAGTAGCAGCAGCCACCGCAACCCCAAATCCAGCAACCTCAGCAGCAAGAAATTCTCCAAAGGTTGCATGAGGTGGAACAAAGGGTAGACGAAGAGCGTAGAAGTCGCCGCGGTCTTCTAAAGGGATTGGCAAACCTTATTAAGGGGAAGAAGAAGAAGAAGAAGGATTATTATAAATCCTTAATTATTGTATTGTTATTTTATTTCAATTAAGTCCCTGTGTGGACATTTCATTTATGTAATTGGTCCCTGAGTGGACTTGTCTTTCTTATTTTAGTCCCTACGTGGACAAGTTATTTATTTAAAGTCCCGTTTAGGGCAACTATTGTACTCCTTAAGACAATTTATTGAATATTTCATTTTAAATTCTTGTTTGTCATTATATATATGCATCTACAATATAAAACAAATCAAAATATCATTTCAATTTACAATTGATCTGCCGTTAAATATTAGAAGAAAATCTTAAAGGTATAACCTAGCCCATATGTCATTTTAGACAGGGCCATGATGGTAAAACCTTTTTAAGATTCAAATCTTTGTTAACATCTGAAAACATGTTAGCACTCCTGGAAAATGTGATTCGATAAGGTCACACTAGTCATCCTTGTATTGGATTTTTCCAATTCCTTATCTAACCTGATGATTTAAACATCCATTAGTGATGAAGTGTCTATGGGCTATACTTATTGTCCTATAAGACAAATGACAGTGTAGTCTATGACTTCCTGTCAAGAAAAGGTGATGAACTATGTTCAACCCTTAATGCCTCGATCCTATGAGATCATGGCTTATAAATTAAACTGTCCTTGTGACTAGGCCTTTTGTGCCACCATAATATCTCTAATGCTTTATAACTGAGTATAATTACAATGGAAAATTTTAAAAATTAACCAATATGGTCTATATTTACCATGGTTAATGAATCATCAAAATGATGATTCCATAATAGACCTCTGAACAAATTGTTGTCATTATTTTATAGCAATCAAGCTTCATGGCTGAATCTCAAGAGGTTAATAGTCATCCAAGGGAGAGAAATGATAACGCCAGAATTAATGTAGCTGTGCAGACCTTCAAGCATTGATAGACAATGCTGTTACTAGAGCCATCGACAGACAGTTCAAGGAACCAAGTAATACTTGCACAAAGACTCAATATGTGGCTCATTCAAGGCCCCCTTCCAAGACACATACATCTCATAGGGACGATTCTCGACATTCGTCGAATCAGAAAAGTTTGCCGTCTAAACAAATTGTGCTTAACCAGGAACCACGTGTTAAGACTTGTTCTTACAAATACTTCGTCTCTTGCAAGCCAAGGGATTTTACAGTCAAAAAAGGTGCCATTGACTGTTTGACATGGCTTGATGAGATGGATACTGTAGTAGATATCAGTGGTTGTGCAGAATAGGATATTGTGAAGTTTGTCTCACAGACATTTAAAGGGGAAGCTTTGTCTTGGTGGAGGTCGTTAATCCAAGCCACAGGGAAGATCCCATTGTATAACATGTCTTGGGAGCAATTTGTAGCACTAATCAAGGAAAACTTCTGTCCTCAGCATGAGGTAGAGAAAATTGAAACTGACTTCTTGAGTCTGTTCATGAAGAATTTGGATTGTCAGGCGTATGTTACAAGTTTCAACACCATGTCTCGATTGGTTCCCTATTTGGTCACACCAGAACCAAAGCATAGCGCGCTTCTTTGGAGGCTTGGCCCCAGAAATCAAGGTAATGTGAAAGCTTCCAGACCTACCACGTATAGATCAGTAGTGGATTTTTCATTATCCCTCACACTCAATGCGGTCAGGAATAAGTCTATCAAGGCTTCTAATGAGGGAAAGCGGAAACAGGAGGATGAGAGCTCTCATCGCTCCGATAAGAAAAGAAAAGGGAACTCTGAGCATAGGAAGAGTTCTGGGTTTAAAAAGGACTCCCAGTACATAGGTGAGAAGCCCGAGTGTAAAGTCTGCAAGAAACACCATTTTGGGAAGTGCAGACTCGAGTCGCAATCGCAGCCTAAAGTTTGTGGGATCTGTAAGTCTAAGGAGCATAAAACTTTGGACTGCAAGAATATGAAGAACGCAACCTGTTATGGTTGCAACAAGAAGGGGGACATAAGGACCAACTGCCCGAAAAACCCAAAGAAGCCTGAAGAGGCAAAGAAGACAAATGCTCGAGTCTTCCAAATGAATGGCCAGGAAGCAGTACATAACGATAATGTTATAACAAGTATTTTCCTCATCAATGATGTATATGCTAGAGTTTTATTTGATTCTGGTGCAGATAAGTCTTTTGTAGACAATTAATTTTGTAAACTGTTAAATCTGCCTGTTAAAACTCTAAACATAAAATATGAGGTAGAATTGGCCGATGGTACCATAGAGATTGCTTCAACAATTTTAGACGGATGTTTCATATCCATTAGGAATCACTCTTTTCCACTGTCTTTGCTTCTGTTGAAATTGGCAGGATTTGATATAGTTATAGGCATGGATTGGTTATCTTTTAACCAAGCCCGAATTGTCTGTGATAAGAAGCAAGTTGTCATCAAGACCCCTTATGGTGAATCACTTACAATTCAGGGAGATACTCAGTATGGATTGCCTAAACAAGTATCTATGCTTAAGGCATCAAAGTGTTTGAAGAAAGGTTGTGTCATTTACATGGCACAGGTGACTATAGATGAACCAAAACCCAAGATAGAAGAAATCCCTGTGATTTCTGATTACCCAGACGTATTCCCTGAAGAACTACCTTGTTTACCTCCCGACAGGCAAGTGGAATTCAGAATTGATATTATTCCAGAAGCAGCACCAGTCGCACGAGCTCCTTATCGTTTGGCACCGATTGAGATGAAGGAATTAAGAACACAGTTGGATGACTTATTGGAGAAAGGTTTTATTCAACCAAGCTCATCTCCTTGGGGAGCACCTATTCTATTTGTGAAGAAGAAATTTGGCTCGATGCGTCTATGCATCAATTATCGTGAGCTGAACAAAGTTACAATCAAGAACAGATATCCATTGCCCAGGATCGACGATCTGTTCGATCAGCTTCAAGGGGCAAGTTTCTTTTCAAATATTGATTTAAGGTCAGGATATCATCAGTTGAAGGTCAGAACCGAAGATGTACACAAGACCGCATTCAGAATGAGATATGGCCATTACGAGTTCTTAGTGATGCCTTTCGGGCTCACTAATGCACCTGCAACATTCATGGATCTCATGAATCGTGTTTGCAAGCCGTATCTAGACAAGTTTCTCATTATTTTCATTGATGACATACTTATTTATTCAAAGAGCCAAGCTGATCATGAAAGACATCTACGATGCATCCTTAAACTTCTGCAACAGGAGAAACTCTACGCAAAGTTCTCTAAATGTGAGCTCTGGTTACGAGCAGTCCAATTTCTTGGAAATGTGGTAAGTGAGCGTGGTATCCAGGTGGATACCGCTAAGATTGAAGCAATTATGAATTGGCAAGCACCGAAAACACCTACAGAGATTCGCAGCTTCTTGGGTCTAGCAGGATACTACAGACGTTTCATTGAAAACTTTTCAAGAATTGCTGCATCTTTGACTTCGTTAACTCGCAAGAATATAAAGTTCGACTGGGGTCCCAAACAACAAGAATCTTTTGAGATTCTCAAGCATAAATTAAGCAATGCTCCTGTGTTGACATTGCCAGAAGGGATAGAAGAGTTTGTTGTTTACTGCGATGCATCGCACACAGGTATGGGTTGTGTGCATATACAGAAAGGCAAGGTGATTTCCTACGCTTCTCGTCAACTAAAGGTGCACGAAAAGAACTACACCACCCATGTTTTGGAATTGGGTGCCGTGGTATTTGCACTAAAATTATGGAGGCATTACTTATATGGAACCAAGTGTGTAATCTATTCAGATCACAAGAGCCTTCAACATCTGTTTGACCAGAAAGATCTTAATATGAGGCAGTGACGCTGGATGGAAACATTAAACGATTATGAGTGTGAAATACGATACCATCCTGGCAAGGCAAATGTGGTCGCTGATGCCTTGAGCAGGAAAGAAAGGATTAAACCTATCAGGATCAATGCCAAAAGCATTGAACTAAAGAATAGCTTGAATGAAAGATTGTTAGCTGCTCAGAAGGAAGCTGTTTTGGAAACTAACTTTCTAAATGAGAAGTTAGGCGTAACTACTGATCAATTGTCTGACGGAAAGGATGAAATCCTTAGATTAAATGGTCGAATATGGGTTCCAATCCATAGAGGACTTAGAGATGTGATCCTCCAAGAAGCTCATAGTTCAAAATATTCAGTCCATCCAGGCAGTGATAAGATGTACCAGGATCTAAAGGCAAGTTATTGGTGGATAGGTTTGAAGGAATCTATAGCCACTTATGTGGCTAAATGTCTGACGTGTGCACAGGTTAAAGCCGAGCATCAAAAGCCGTCAGGTTTGCTGCAACAGCCTGAACTTCCCACCTGGAAATGGGAAATGGTAACTATGGATTTTATCACTAAGTTACCAAGGACGAAGCATGGGAATGATACAATATGGGTTATAGTAGACAGGCTGACTATGTCAGCTCATTTCTTTCCCATTAAAGAAACGCATAGCTCCGACATATTAGCCCAACTGTATGTAGATGAGATCGTATCTCTCCACGGAGTGCCAGTATCTATTATCTCTGATAGGGATACTAGATACACATCTCATTTTTGGAAAAGCTTTCAGCAATCTCTAGGCACTCGTTTAAATTTCAGTACTGCTTATCATCCTCAGACGGATGGGCAAAGCGAGCGTACGATTCAAACGCTTGAGGACATGCTCAGGGCTTGTGTTATTGATTTAGGTGGAAATTGGGATGACCATATTCCTTTGATTGAATTTTCATACAAAAATAGTTATCATTTAGACATCCAAGCCGCGCCTTTCGAGGCCTAATATGGAAGGAAGTGCAGAACGCCAGTTTGTTGGGCGGAAGTTGGAGAAACCCAACTATCAGGGCCTGATATAGTCCTGGAGACGACGGAAAAGATTTTTTCAGATCCGTGATCGTCTAAAAGCTGCCAGGGATAGGCAGAAAATCTATGCAGATATGAGGCGCAAACCTCTAAAATTCGAAGTTGGTGATAAAGTGCTACTCAAGGTGTCACCCTGGAAAGGGGTGATGCGCTTTGGGAAAAAGGGCAAGCTGAGCCCAAGGTACATAGGACCATTCGAGATCATCGAATGCGTCGGAACTGTAGCTTACAAGCTGAATCTACCTGAAGAGCTTAATGGGATACACCATGTATTCCACATCTGCAATTTAAAAAAATGTCTAGCCGATGAATCGCTAGCAATGTTGCATAAGGACATGCAGATTGACGAGAGTTTGAAGTTTGTTGAAAAACCTTTGTCGATTGAGGATCGACAGGTTAAGAAGCTTCGAAAAAAAAGTGTGTTAATTGTAAAAGTAAAATGGGATGCCCGTAGAGGCCCAGAATACACATGGGAAGTTGAATCCAAGATGAAACAAAAATACCCTCATCTATTCCAGTAAATCTCGAGGCCGAGATTTCTTTTAAGGGGGTGAGGATGTAACACCTCGCAAAATCATGACCAATGTAGTAATGACACGTGTCATAAACTTTAAACGTGTAACGAATTGATTTCGACGGACTAAAGTTAATAAACAAGGAAAAGATATGTGTGAAAGGATCCAAAGTGTCAATATTTGAAAACTATGCCTTTCAACAACCCTACATGATGTTTATACTCTTAAACGAATAAATTATGAAACGTATAAAGCCATTTGTGAAAGAAAGTGAAAGATTACAAGACGCGGGGGTTAAACGTGCCAACATGTTAAATTACTACCTCTGAGTGACCTTTTAACGAACCTGGGGCTTTATAACGATTGATTATACTCTCAAGAATGAGTGACGAGAAATTCACGAGGTTTCGATATCGTTTGATATTAAATACGTTAGCTTTCATAAATAAAGGGTTAAAAGCATTAACTTGATGAAACTAGTGTTTTCGGTTATCGTTTAACGAAACCAGACCTAACGATGTTTGGTTATATCCTAAAGATCATCCAAATATAAACTTTATTGGTTAAAAGTGCATAAAATAGAAGTTATTACGTTTTAAAAGGTTCAAGGGCCATTCCTGCCAAGTTTGAAACTAAAAAATTGGTCCCCCATAGGGCTCGCGCTGCGCGACCCCAAAACAGCTGTGCCGTCGTGCGACGCGACGGCCTGTTTTTGGCAAACAACATGCACAGGTCCAGGTCTCTGCGAATTTCTTCACCATTTCAGCTTTAAACACTCATAAATCGAAACAAGGGACTGTTTGATGGTTTCTAAAACCACTAGAGACACTTGTTATCATCTGGATACAACATAGAACACCTGGGAAGATCTGAATGTGCCTTGAAGTAGTATAAATAGATGCATTTGGGCAGTCTTCTCACTTGCACACTTCACATTTTCTCAATTCTCAATTGCTCAAGCTTTGGAGCATTCTCTGGAGCATCCTAATCATCAAGGAAGTTCTCTTAAGTTTAATCTTCGTGCTAAGAACCTTTGTAAGCGTTCTTAGCCTTTGTAGTTTTTATTAGTTAAGCTTTTATTAGTTTAATGACCGAAAGTCAAAGATATTGTAATTATACTTTGACTTTGTGATTAATCACTAACGGTCCAGCCATTATTCGAATTGAAAGTGGCTATGTGTTGGTAATTAAGTAGGTGATAATCCCTCAAAAGGGAACCTCCTAATTATCACGTTTACTTACTCAATTGTCGGGTCAAAGTAATAAACATAAAAGTCAAACGAGTCAGTTTTTATAAAATAATTCATAACTGATAATGTAGAAGTTATAAAATATGTTTTGTCACGTAAATAACTTGGTAAATAATATAAGAACATGCTTAGACATGTTCAAACCGACAATTCTGAGTATTAAGCTCGGTTCGCAACCGAAAGTCGCAAAAGTAGACTTTTGCTTTGACTTTCAGTTCTGACCCGAATTAGCTTAGTTTAGTTATGCCTTAGGGTTCCTTTGCGACCATGTTATATGTTAGAATAACCCTCTGAGGTTATACTTCATGGTCCCTTAGAAATCATAGTACCTTGCATGTTTCCGTTATTTGCTTAAAAGTTGACTATTATGCCCTTATATTATAAAAACGAGATTTTTGAAAATGTGAGAGGACAAAAAGCTTTATTACTGAAATATAAGTATGTCCACAAAATTTGACATCAGTTTCTTGTCTCGAACTAAAGTTATGTAAGATAGCGTAAAATGAAACTTTTTGTTAATTAAATGACATTTTTTTTGCATAAATCATATTTAAACCTAAATTTTGGCACCAAACTCATTACCTACTATTTTAAAATAATTTTTAGGGAATTTTGGAATTTTTGGTCAAATTTTATCCTGATCATAACATAGAGTTCTTGCATGAACTCGGTAATTGACGATAATGCCCTTTTCGTTAATAAAATGAGTTCTACATATCATTTACCTGCCAAACCTTTTCCTACTGATGTTATATATTAAATAGAATATTTTAAGCATTCAAGACTGATAAAAATCTCATAATTTTATAAACATCTCAAATATCGATATCGACTTTTATGCGAATTAGGCGCATAGTATGGTTTAAAACCATATTTAGAACCTAAGACATGATACTTATTGATTTCATAAATAAATTTTAATACCTTAATAGTAAGTATAAGTCTTGAATTCATATTTCAAATTTGATCCTTAAAACATATGTGAAATGACGAAAATGCCCCTGTGGTGCATAGTTTGGCCATAAATGGTAAACTTCACATATGTATGATATTTTACTGATGTAACATGATAAAATAATTATTTTTATTAATTAATTTAGACCAGAACCTCGGTTTGCTATTTAACCTCTTTTATAAACTTTAAAATGACCAAAATACCCTTACGGGACTTAAATTGTTTATAAATTCGTTTTGGGCATAATTGTAGATATCCTACTGATATCACAACATATTTTAAGCATAATAACTTATGGAACTTGTACTTGACTCATCCGGTTACCCGTTAAGCATATACGTGTTCGGTACGGTTTACGTAACTAGTTTGCATAAATTAGCCAAAACGGGTCAAACCTTATCATTTTTATTTCAAAATCCAGAATGTATTTAGTTTACCCATTTTATACAGGTCTTCATACTTGTTGGGTCTAAATCACATTCCAATACGGTCATCAATTAATCTCGCGTTTCGTACCGTAAACTTTTCTTTAAAACTAACAGGTCTAAGTTACAACTTAAATAACACCCGTTAGGAATCTAATAGGATATTAAAACCTCCGTTCCAGATTAGGAGCCCAGTAAACGCTACCTACACTTGTTGAGTAGGATATACGGCTGAGAATACAAATTTTACATTTTAAGCTCAAGTATATACTTTTAACTTATTTTCCCTTATACGGGCTTGGGATACGGTCAATTATTACCGCTTCGTCGGGTATTGAATATTTAGTCGATTAGTGGTTAAATCATTGAGATAACCCGTTTTAATCTGTTTTGTTTGATACAAAGCATTTGGGGGTTAATATGACCGTGTCCTGGATATCCTCGGCTCAGTCATTTGAAATGGCCACGACTTAAGCACGGGGTGTAGGCATACACCTGACAGTTGCATATGTAAAATGGTATCTCACTCGTGAGGATAACTTCTTGTGGGCTTATACTAGTGGTGTGTCTATTAATGTTGTCTCGGCTTCTAATCCGGGCCCTGAACGTACGACAAACATGTAAATCTATATACAAGATTATTTTATATAATTGTACCAAGTTATAAAAGAATATTTGTGCCTTGTACATTTAAATCAATTTTCATAAAATGTTTTCAAAAGAGTCAGTTAATTGTATTTACCAGTGTAAACTGACGTATTTTTCAAAAAGACTAAGTGGCATGTACTAAGAGAAATTAGCTGGAAGCTCCTGGGCACTAATTAAAGAATCTTGCAAGTTCTTAGTATTTAAAGTCTATCGAACAATATTTTACTTTATGTTTTAGATCCGCCTGTGGATCCACATACAACCGTTTGTATAATATTTTATTATACTTTGCATTTCGGTTTGTATTATTATTTTCATCCAAGACTTCCGCTGTGCATTAAACTGTGATTATTTGACTATGATGATATCAACTACGTCACGATACTCCCCACCGGTAATACGTGTAAATATCGGGGTGTGACACCCAACCAGGTAGCCAACATATCTCTGTATACACCATAGAGATATGAATGGTGAAAATCTTTTACTTTATATAGACAGTAAAGTAATGCCAAGACACCACGGACAAATGATAAGAAAGTTTCACCTTCAACATTAGAAACTAGTTATTAAAGTCATTAATACAAAACCAAATAAAAAGTGCGAAAAGATTAAAAATCAAAAGTATTACATTAAAGACTTGTCTTCACCGTGTGCAGAAGCGTATCTGTACTACCAAGATTTGCTAGATTCTACGAATCTTAGCGTTGACCACGCCCCGTGCTCAGTGGGCATGCCCCCGTGGTAGGCAATAGAAGCTTCTACAGCTTTGTCCTTTCTGCAGACATCTGACCAAGCCCCCGTGCTCAGTGGGCATGGGGCCGTGGTCAGCCTTCTGTTTCTTGTTTTTGCTTAGGAAGATGCTGTCGAGGGGTCGGGCATGTCATGTTTATTCTTTTTCTTTGTATTTGTGTTAGTTTTTGCAGCATATTTGTTCTTTTTGTTCATTTAAGCTCATTTGGTCATGAAAATACAAAAGAAAGACAAAAGCACACTTTTTTCAACATTAGGACTAAAAAAAGGTTAGTTTTATGCCTCAATTGATGTAATTTATATGTTACATTTTGCACATATCAAGTTCCAATTAATTATCAAGAGAAAACATTGTGTACGCTTTTTTAGTTACATCATTGAGGCTATAAGAAGAAAACACAAATATTAAATATGCACTTATATGTAAGTAGATACAATATATTTTCCACCAAGGCTGGGTATGTGTTGGTGAATTGGATTATGGATTGTTACATGAGATATGGTTCTATACCATTCCCTTCTCAACCCACGGTGGTTTGTATGATTTAATTCATGATAAGCAAGACCCTATTTCAATTAATTAGGAGATTTTAATTATGGGAGGATAGTGGATGATAGTTGGGTTATAGTTCATACCATATAGGATGGTAGATTAAATTGGTGGATGAGGATTGGATAACATGAAGGGTGATAGTAATCATTTGGGCATGGCCACAACACATAATTTAAAAGTTTTTAATTCCCAAAATAAGGAAGCATAATAAACTAAACACATATATTTAACTCCTATATATTTCTAACTAGTGTTATACTCCGACCGTTTTACCGGTGGTAAGCAGAATATATCTTAGTTTGATAACATATATGTCTGTGTTTCGGTTACTTGTACATACCACTCATAATACAATCTTAATAAAAATTACTTCGAGACATAGGTAAAATACGTTCGTCATAGAGTGACTTTATTAAAGTCCAGGAGTAATAACGTTTGTCCCCCAATAGCAAACGATCATTATTCCCCCAGGTTGGTCTTCACAATAGCAAGGGAAAAGGCTAAAAGATGGAATACTAGAAATATAAAAGAAGATGGACTAAACATCTACACAACCAAAGTTAAAGCAGATACACTAAACACACATATTAACAAAGCATCAATAAAAAAAGTTTTTTTTTAACAAAGGGGCTAAACACATATATTACCAAAGCTGAAGGTTTAAAAGCAAGATACAAAAAGCCATGATCAATCACTAAAAGGAATAAAGTAGAACGATTAAACATGTACACTACTAAAGTTATAGAGAGTCGCTAAACATGCATATAAATAAAGTTAACCAATAAAAGGAAAACTTTTTAAAAAACAAAGAGGCTAAACACGCATTTTAGCGAAGTTGAATGTTCGAAAGTAAAAAACAAAAAGTCACCAATAAGGGGTGCCAGACAGCTGTCTGGCACTATTCACCCTCATGATAAATGTATTAATAATAATAATAATAATAAATGTATTATTAGTAGATATCACATATATTTAAATTCTATACATATCTAATATCTATCAATTTATTACTTAGTTATTTTAATAAACTTTTCAAATTTAACTTCTATACATTTCGTTTCTAATATCTATAAATTTATTACTTGGTTATTTTAAGAAACTTTGGAAAATAAATAAAAAGGTTTAAAGCGTCAGGATATGCTAGAAAGTTTATTTGGGTAGGAATGATAGAATGTAATCTTGACCATCTATTTATTAATCAATTACTAAGATTAAATGAGTGAAATTGAATGAAAAAAGGAGGCGCTTAAGTTTTATACGTTAATAACTCTTTCATACAACATTATTTTTTTTTATAAAAATTACACCAAAAAAACGAGCTTTTTTTATCTTTAAAACGAGTATACTATTGCTATATTTTCGATTTTTTTTCGAAAACCCAGTCACGTAAAACGCAATGGACAAAAAATGTAAAAAAATGACTTTTTCCTAAAACGTAATGAACAAAAAACACAAAAGAAATGTGTTATTTCTAAAACGTAATGGCTGAAAAGCGCAAAGAGATGTCTTTTTTTGTACAACGCAATAGATTAAAAACACAAAGAAATGTCTTTTTTTTCTAAAATGCAATGGCCTAAAAACACAAAAAAATGTCTTATTTTTAAAACGCAATGGCTAAAAACACAAAGAAATGTTTTTTTTTTTTCTAAAATGCAATGGCCTAACAACACAAAAGAAATTGTTCTTTATAAAACGCAATGGACAAAAAACACAAAAGAAATAATTTTATAAAACGCAATGGACTAAAAACACAAAAGAAAGTGTTCCTTTTAAAACGCAATAGACTAAAAACACAAAAGAAAGTGTTTTTTTTTTTTTCTAAAACGCAGTGGACTAAAAACACATAAAAATGTGTTTTTACCTAAAACACAATGAACTAAAAACACTTCAAAATGTGTTTTTCTAAAACGTAATTGACCAAAAAAACACTTCAAACTGTGTTATTTTAAACGCATTGGACCTAAAAACACATAAAAATGTGTTTTCTTAAAACGCAATAGACAAAAAAACAAAAGAAAATGTTTTTTTTTTTTCTAAAACGCAATGAACTAAAAACACATAAAATGTGTTTTACCTAAAACACAATAAACTAAAAACACAATAAAATGTGTTATTTCTAAAACGCAATGGACTTAAAATACAAAAAAAAAATGTTTTTTCATTCCATTGTAAAAAACGCAATGACTCAATTCAAAAAGCCAGATCGTAAAAATGCAATTCAAAATTTTCTTACATAGATCGAAGTCGTTTCTTTAGATTTTTTTAACAATTGACAAAATTTGAATGCTAAAAACACTTATTAACGATTAAATCAGACAAATCAAGTGATTCGCTTCAAAATCACGGGAAAAAATAGATAGTGTATGAAATTAAACTGGGTTTCTTCAAAAAAGTTGAAGAAACACGTTGATTGGGTGTTTGAATCATTGATTGGTACTGAAAAACGCACTATAATGTAGTGATTATTGAGATAGAAAGTGAAAAAAATGTTGAAGATGATGGTTTTTGAAAATAGTTGGTTTTGAAGTTATAGAGAGAGAAGAAGGGAGAAGATTGAATAAAATTGACTAAAATACCCTTCCCCTTGTTTTTTAAATTTTGTCACATGTCATAATCCTATTGATTCGTATCTTTTCTAGCAAAAAACTTCCTATTTGATACTCTTACAATGTTTAAAATCAAAAGCTTTATAATTGAGGGCGGGCGAAATGGATTCGGGAAGTTGATTAGGGAGTACATACACCGATCGATGAATGGATGCCGGGATAAAATCGGTGAGCGGTGAGGGACTTGATCGGCGAGTATTCACCGAGTGTTTGAAGAGGAGAGAGATGGGAGGGTGTGGGAATTAATGGTGGGTCTCAACCCCTTCCAAACAATCACAATATTTTTTTTTAAATTGTTTATCACTCTCCATATGTTTGATCATTGCCAGTGATTGAGTGCAAAATAATGAATGGAATGGAGATTTTACATAGTATGATATTATAGACAACATTTCTCCTTGGATGACTACTCCCTCCACTCTTAGACTGAGTGTAGTGGGGCGACTCCCCACCCCAAGTCGCCCCAAGTCGCCTGGAACACCGCCCCCGGGGGCGACTTGGGGGGCGACCCCCTCTTGCCCGACTCAAACGCGTCGCCCAATTTCAAATGTTTGGATTTGGATATAGCCGTTGCCAACGGTTATGTTGGCTAAGTTTATTATTTTTTTTTTTTAATAATCCAACCTTTATAAAATACCCCATATCAAACACATTTTTACCACAATTTTCTCTCAAACTCCTCAAAATTTATACCAATCTTCTATCAACTCTTCAAAATGTATCCCCACAACATCCCTCCTTTCAACCAAAATACGCAATCTTCAAATCCACAACCCGATTTGGCGGATCCAAATGTTTTAAACAACCCCGCTTTTTACGCCTATTTCAATAATATGCACGTTCCTAGCCCTACACCGCAAGTATACTACAACAATATGTCGATGCCGCAAAATATGGGGTTCGCCACTTGGAACACACAACAACCCGGTGGTTTTCAAAACGTTGGAGGATCGAGCCAACAAAATGGTATAAATTTTTTAGATATTTTTTTGTAAAGAATACGTTTTTTTTTTTTTTTTAACTTTGTTTGTATTCCATCTAGTGGTTGATTTAGATGACGAAGAAGTTCCGGAGACCCAGTTCGATGTCGGTCAAAAAAAGAAACGTTCACACAAGAGAAAAACAACGGGTGAAGAACGCTTGAAAACCAAACCGATACCATGGACTTCCAACGAGGAAATGAGCTTGTCAAAGGCTTGGCTAGAAATAACCGAAGACCCGAGATGTAGTAACTATCAAAAGGAAAAAACATATTGGTCTCGTATTTACAACCTTTTCCTCAAGTTGGAAGGTCAAGAAGAAGGATACCGTGATGTCGATGGTGTCGGCGCGAAGTGGCGTAAAATGCGTCCTTTGATTCAAAGTTTCAACCAAATATACACTCGCCTAAGTAACTCGCGTGTGCGCCAAAGTGGTTCCGACGATGCGATGCTCCAAGCAAACGTCCAAGAGGAATACCGAGCCGAACACAAGAAGGCGTTTCCTTATCTTGCTATTTGGCAAATTTTAAGAAGGAGTTCGAAATTTAACATAGTCATTGCCTTCGATCCATTTAAAACCCGTGGCCAACCGTCGGCTAAGCGGTCAAAAACCTCATCCTCAAACGACCATCAAAGTACCGGGTCGGACGCTCGGACTCAAATAAATCTCAACGACATTGAGGAAGACAACGAAGAGCCACATGAAGAGGCCGAACCGTTTCAACCACCACGACGACCGGTTGGCCGAGATAGGGCCAAAAAATCCGCCCAAACGTCTTCTAGCGGTGCACGAATCGACTACACCGAAACGTTCGAAAAAGTGACCAATAAGTTAGACGGGTTGTTGCAAACGAGCCAACAACGGATCAACTTAAAAAAAGAACACGGGGACCGAAAGCTAAAGCTGAAAGAAAGTCGTCAAAAAGCACTTGATTTGCAAATATTAACAACCGACACGACAAACCTTACTGGAGCCGAGCTCGCTTTAGCCGAGCAAATGAAGCAAGAAATTCGAGAAAAATATAACCTTTGTTGAAGTAATTTTTTTATTTTGGTTGAAGTAATTTTTTTTTTTTAGTTGATGTATTTTTTATTTTGGTTGAAGTAATTTTTTTTTTTAGTTGATGTATTTTTTTATTTTGGTTGAAGTATTTTTTTTTTTAGTTGATGTATTTTTTTTATTTTGGTTGAAGTAATTTATTTTTTTTAGTTGATGTATTTTTTTATTTTGGTTGAAGTAAAAAAAGACTTTTATAAAAAATAGGATTTTTTTTATATCTTTTACATAAAAAAAGACAAAATAAATGGGTGCCACGTGTCGCAAGACGCCCCACCCAGCAAGGTTGCCCCACTACCCCTTTTTTTGTCAGAATCCTCTTATGTGACGTGGCGCCACGTGTCGCAAGTCGCCCACTCAACAGGTTGCCCCACTACACTCAGTCTTAGAAAACTTGAAATATAATGTGAAAGGCATCAAAAGTCAAAACACAACCGATGAGGCTCTTGTCGACCATAATTATTAAAAACTTAAATGTTTATTAAAATATTATAGGAATAGTATAATATTAAAGGAGACACAAGAAGTTTAATTAATAATTAATAAATGAATATTTAAAATATTATAGGAATAGTATAATATTAAAAGTGACAAAAGAAGTTTAATTAATAATGTAGATAATATTAGGTCAACAACGTTCTTGTTTGATACAACAAACAAAATCTTAAAAATCTTGACTAAATGCGTTGGTTAGTGTAGTGAGTCGCTTATTTAGACTAAAGGGAGTGGGGCATCCTTTTGAGAGGGCATCTTGCGACACCTGGCGCCACGTCAGATTAGAGGATTTTGGGCAAAAAAAGGGGAGTGGAGCAACTTGGCTGGCTAGGGCGTCTTGCGACACGTGGCATTGATTTATTTTGTCTTTTTTAATGTAAAAGATATAAAAAAATTCCTATTTTTTTTTTATAAAAGTATTGATCAAAGTAAATAAAAACTAATACTTCAACAAAAAAAAATTACTTCAACAAAATAAAAAAATACATCAACCGAAAAAAAAATACATCAACAAAAAAAAAATACATCAACCGAAAAAAAAAATACATCAACAAAAAAAAAATACAATCAACAAAGGTTATATTTTTCTCGAATTTCTTGCTTCATTTGTTCGGCTAAAGAGAGCTCGGCTCCAGAAAGGTTTGTCGGATGTTAATATTTGCAAATCAAGTGTTTTTTGACGACTTTCTTTCAGCTTTAGCTTTCGGTCACCGTTTTCTTTTTTTAAGTTGATCCGTTGTTGGCTCGTTTGCAACAAGCCGTCTAACTTATTGGTGACTTTTTCGAACCACCGGTTTGGCTCGTTTGCAACCACCGGGTTGTTGTGTGTTCCAAGTGGTGAACCCCATATTTTGCGGTATCGTCGTATTGTTGTAGTATACTTGCGGTGTAGGGCTAGAAACGTGCATATTATTGAAATAGGCGTAAAAAGCGGGGTTATTTAAAACGTTTGGGTCCGCCATATCGGGTTGTGGATTGGAAGATTGTATATTTTGGTTGAAAGGAGGGATGTTGTGGGGATACATTTTGATGAGTTGAGAGAAGATTGGTATAAATTTTGATGAGTTGAGAGAAGATTGTGGTAAAAATGTGTTTGATATGTGGTATTATTTATAAAGGTTGGGTGTATTTAAAAAATAAAAATAAAAAAATTTGGCCAAACTATCCGTTGGCAACGAATATATGTATGGGGAAATGGAAAAAGTGGGCGATCGCTTGGAGACGGGCTGGCTTGGGACGCCAGCCGAGACATCAAGGGGGGAAGTGTTCCAGGCGACTTAGGGCGACTTGGGAGGGGTAGTCGCCCCACTCCCCTCAGTCTTAGTCACTTCAAATAAATTTACAGATAGATTTATTGCAAATACGGTGTGAGTCTGAAAACTTTTATAATATTCAATGTTTTAAATACCGGTATGAACCGGTCGGTTACACCGGTTAAACCGGATATCAGACACGAGTCCGATACGATAAAGGAGGTAAAACACGAATACGGTATGTTTTATGTACCAGCGGTAAATCCAGTAGAACCGGTTCAACCCGTTGAACCGGTTTGCATTATCTTAAGATTTGATTCTTTTATTTTATTTAAATTTCAATATTAAGGTATTATGACCTTCTACATTTCTAGTATCTACTGTCTTCTATTCCAATAGTTCATTGTTGTTGAAACTGCTAGCTACCTCATAAAATGCAATATTGTTTATAACTAATAAAATTACTTTTAAAATGCTTAATATTATACAATAAAGAGTAAACTGCAATTTTACCCCCTGAGGTTAGGGGTGATTGGCACTCTTACCCCCCTAAGGAAATAATTGCAATTTTACCCCCTTATGTCGCAACATTACCCCCTAAGCTCAATTTTGTTGACTGATCTGTTGACTTGGTGGTGAAATGACCATTTTACCCTTTTATTTTACCCCCTGTGTTTTGTTTACTCTGTAATATTACCCCCTGCCACCACAGCCACCGCCATTCACCACCACAACCACCACTGCCACCTCCAGCCACCACCCTCAACCACCACTGCCACCGCCATTCACCACCACAACCACCACTGCCATCTTCATCCACATACATACAGCCAAACCACCACGATCACTACCACCCCTACACCACCCTTCAATCAACACCTGCAACCAGTGATTCATCTCAATTTGTGGTAGAAATTACAAAATTGGATTTATAACAACAAAATTACAAACAGGCGGGCATTATTAAAGAAATCAAACTGCAACTTAGTTATCAGTAGACAAACAACATCTGGGTATCAGTTCAAATAACTAAAAAACATATTTTTAACATCAAAATAACAGTTATAATCACTACCCACTTGAAATTAAGAATCAAGAAACAAAACCCATGATTCTTTACCTTTTTTTGTTCAGGTTATAACATTAAAGAAATCAAATTGCAACATGAAATTAAGAATCAATGTGGGATCAGCACCCACTTGAAATTAAAAATGTATTTTTAACAACAAAATCAAAGGTATAATCAGCACCCACTTGAAATTAAGAATCAAGAGACAATACCCGTGATTCTTTACCTTTTTTGGTCTTACGTCAAGCAATCAGAGTGAACCGCCTTCGAAATGGTCGGAGTGGGATGATGTTGCCGGAGATTTGATGTCAGATCGAAATGGTCGAAGTGGGATGAGGTTGTAAATTAATCAGATCAGATCTGACATCTCACTTGTTTGTTTGTTCATCCTCTCCGGCGACAGTTGCGGTCATCCTCTCCATCTCCGGGGATGTGCACGCTGTTGATAAATTAATCAGATCCATCTCCATCTCCGGTCATCCTCTCCGGCGACCATTGAACCTCCTCTGTCTCCTTCCGGATGGTTGTGGTGGTGGTTGTGTGGCGGCGGCAGTTGCGGTGGTTGTGGTGGTGAATGGCGGTGGCATGGTGGTGCCTGGGCAAGAACTCTGATGATGATAAACCCATCTTTATCTCTGATGATGGTAGCAAGAACTATATATAAAATAACAATAATAATAAAAATAATAATAATAATAATAATAATAATAATAATAATAATAATAATAATAAATATAGGGTAAGATTACCAAAATACCCTTACATATAAGGGTCAAACTACCTTTGACTGAGCTTAGGGGGTAATGTTGCGACATAAGAGTTAACAGTGGGGGGTAAAATTGCAATTATTTCCTTAGGGGGGTAAGTGTGCCAATCACCCCTAACCTCAGGAGGTAAAATTGCAGTTTACTCTACAATAAAATAGTTGTTTTTAGATAAAACTATGAACAGCTACATAAATTCTAAATGAGATTGGAGTGTTTTTTGAGATGAATTTGTATTTTATGAAATTATAGGGTTAATTAGTAACCCGGTTCAACCACCCGGTATAACCCGGTTCAACTGGTTGAACCATTTCAGAGACCAACCCGGTATGACAAAAGCCGATTTTTAAATTATTGATAATATTCGTCATTCACAGTAAATTAACTACTAGTTTACTCGTCTGTTAAAATGGGTTCGTAAGATTAAGAACATCAAAAAATTTGTTATTTAGCTGGCATAATTTAATATCTTTGATTCATTATTTGTAAGTTATCACCAATAACTCCTTATCCAACTGAAATTAGCGGGCTTACACATAACAAGAATAAAAAGGTTAACAACCATTTGATAGTATAAACATAAATATCTAGATGCATATGTTTTAATCTAATCATTTTTAACATAATTTATCAATTAACATGGTTCACTCCTTGTTGTTTTGGTTCACTCCTTGCTTATTAACCGTTATGTATGTATGTGTGTGTATGTATGTATATATATATGGGGAGGTTCTATGCAGAACGTTAAATATTGCGAGAACACACAGAACAAAATGAATCATCCATTTCTCAATCTTAAAAACCTAAAAAGTACATGAAAATGTTACAAATATAAGATTTATTATTTCTCACACTAGAATTCAAAACAAAATATAGAAAATTTCCTGGTTTTATATAACCTACACAGAAGTAGGTTTAATTACCTACATGTAAGTTGGCCATGTATAGATAAAAATATATGGTTTTTTATGTATATATAATACACATATGAATAAGAAACATAAAATTAAAAAAATATGAACCTTAAATTCCAAAACTTAGTGATTTAGAGTTTTTCTTTTTTGTTCTCGTAATAATTAGTGTTCTGTAATGATCCTCGTCTTGTATGTATATTATATAAAACTTTATGAATATTTTAAAAAGATAATTAATAAAATCGTTAAGGTTTACAAAAATAAATAACACGGTTACACCCGCTCTACAGTTTGTACAATATAACCAACCGGGGTAGCCCAGTTGGCCACCGACACCCACCTCTTCCCAGAGGTACCGGGTTCGAGTCTTGGGAGTGGCATATGTCGCCCAGGGTAAGAACTAGGCATGGGGAAGTCACCGCGGAGCTAGCTTGGTCGGGTAGCGGCTCCCGGAGTGAGATCACTCCGGCGGTTAGGAGGACCGTGCACTATCCCCCCCTACAGTTTGTACAATATTACTTAATTTTGTTTCTTATTTAGTGGTATATCTAAAATTATTTTGCTAGTTTCACAATATACGAATAAAATATACAAATTAAAACAATGAGCAACTATAGCAAAATACACTATTAGAAAATGAGGCTAATGCAATTTTTTAGATGTAATCTTTTTCAATTGTGTTGCGTTTGACTCTAATCCAACATCATTCAACAAAAAGGTTGCATTAAAAGATATAATGCAACCATTTTCATAGAAAGTTGCAAAATTTTGTTAAATTTGCAACCTTTTTTTAAAAGGTTACATCATTGAAACTTAGACACAACTCTTACTTTAATGGTTGCATAATTTAAGGAGAAAGGGAAACAAAGTATAATGGTTTTGATTTTATATAGTAAAATAAATAGTTAGGGTTGATGTAGGAAATCTGTAATTTAAAAAATAAAGGATGGGCT